>CM067317.1:32250033-32403959 GCA_034231615.1 Meghimatium bilineatum | reverse complement strand
ACTACCTGCATGTGTTGCTGCAACTCGAAAGGGTAGTAAGAATAGCAAAAACTGTGATCCTGCAATGCATGTTTTAAGTGGCGAGTATCAAGAACTCAATAATATATGTGATAGTTTCCTCCGTACGCCCCAATCCAGGATGAGCCTTCTTCCCTCCGCTCGATGGAACACACTGTGTTCTGGATGATCTGTGTCGGAACTCACTATGAGACTGCACGGAGTAGACATACTCAGTCCCCTTAGTGAGTCCGAACAATAAATCAGAGAATTTTGAAATAAAAGAGCAAGAGTCAGTATTGTGAATACGCGAATTGTGAGTGAGGATGTGCATGGCCAGTACAGAAATCTTAACAAATATTTCAAAAACATTCAACCAACATAGAACCGGAACAATCAACGCTATACCCTACGAGACATACAGAGGTGGAGATATTAACACCTATGGACATGTCCGGTGTGATAATAAACATACCTAATGTCATAAAAGGCGAATAAGTAAGTTTAGAATGGATTTGGTTATCTCATCAAATTAGTAAAAGTAGCCCAAAAGTGATGACGAAGTCATATAGGTTACACCAAATGGTGCAGGTATTGCAGTACTGTAAATTACAGCAAATATGTCAAGGAAAAAAATTTCACCAGCTAAACCTGTATATATTGAGATGTGAGAATCCATCAAACTCAAGAACTATCAATATACTTAACAATCTGTGTAACAAAAAAATGAGTCTGGTATGAATATTCTTTATTTATCCCTTAATATCCTGTTGGAAAACAGGATGTAGTACTGGGATTGCGTTGTAATTGTTTACATTTGACGAGTGGTTTACAATGTTTCCATTATTTACAGTGCTAGGCGACGAGTGTGTATGACATGGCTGCTATATCTGCCCCTTTCGAGAAGGCACATCCGACGTCAACATGGGGTCTGTTCTTTTTGTGAGATGGGACAGTTAATCCCACACCACCTTAGTCGCTTCTTCTGAAATGCAGGTCGTGTCACAGTATCCCAATTCTTTGCTTCCCTTTCAGACGTTCCAATCTATAGGGTGCAGAAGAATGATGGTCAACCAGAATAGGACCGGTACTGTCAGTAGAAGTGTAATGCGGATACACTCAGTGAGAGATCGGAGCAACTATGGACGTGTCCAGTTTACAGTGATGATGATCCGACGACTAACTAATTAACTAACTAACTTTCCAATATCCTGTCAAACTTCAAATGCGGATTATGTTATCTCACTGCTTCCTCAATCTCTTTCTCTGTCTCTCTCTCTCTCTCTCTCTCTCTCTATATATATATATATATATATATATATATATATATATATATATATATATATATATATATATATATATATATATATATATATATATATATATATATATATATATATATATATATATATTACTATGTATTTCTCTCAGACTTATGAGGTGTATTCACTTTCGCTCTCTCTCTCTCTCTCTCTCTCTCTCTCTATTACTATGTATTTCTCTCAGACTTATGAGGTGTAATCACTTTCATCGATCTTCCTCTTTATGTGTTATTTTGTTTCCGTCTTTCCTAGTATGTCTCTGTATCTCTGTTTTATGTTTCTGTCTGATATTGGTATAGTTTTTCAAACATGCGGATGTGACACACTCTTCATAAACTGAACTTTTGGAGAAGTACTTTCTACATCCTATTTTGTCTCAAATTATAATCATTCAACATACCGTGAATACAATCTGTTATAGCAGTATTGTTACTGTGAGAAGTTGAGTTTGTTCCGTTAGTAGAGAATGTTCACATCATTTCGGCAAACGTATGTAGTAAGTCACGTTATGACTACCACATTAAATGTTTGAACTTAACTCTAATTACTTTATTGTTCAGATAAGCTTGTCACATATTTTATTCAGAAATCAACACATAACGTTGTAGTTGTTGTGATTTTATAAGCATTATTTACGTCATATTGGTTGCCATTACTTTCTAAACTGTTTTCATACACAAACGCCTTAGTTAAAATTGACCGAGTACTTTGGACTGACCAGGGTGAGCTCTATACCTTTGTGCCACAGAGTCTGACATTGTTCAGACATTTGAAGTAGTTATTGGCACAGGAGAGCATGCAACTCATATTTGAATGTACTTTCATGTCTTCTTTTGCTGTCGTTCTCAGAGAAACAAAACTAATGTTTTAGTAATTTCCGCCAAGAAGCATAAAGTACTTTGTGTTAAACATTTATTTGCACCACGTAGTCGTAGAACATCCGATATTTGCATTATTTTAATTTAGAGTGAGATTCCACTTAAGAGAATACGAAATCTAGAAGACCGTATTACCCGAATCGCGACTTCTACTGTTTGTTTGATTGCAAACTCTAATATAACCAAATTGGACTCATGTTCGAGGTTGAAAAAAGTGCGCCTCACAATAAAAAGTACATTTTGCTTATTCAATAACTGTAACATCCATTTACTCAAACTGTGACATCCTTCCTATATGTTGCTAGGCAACGAGTGTGTACCAACTCTACGCCGTTAGCTTTATTACACACTGTGTCCCTAGGACTTTACAGACGAAAGCGTATTCCCTGGTGGCAGTTTCCGAGGAAAGAGTACATGTGTTAAGTCCTGATTAAAATGGTCCTGCCTAATATGTATAATAGAAGCACAGACGACGACAATCATTGAATGAAAGAGTGATAGATGTAGGATCTTCGGAAAACACAATCAGATTTTAGGACAAACTAAGACAGTCCTAGAGGGACTGGGGATTCATTTGGAACTGCGCTGAGATGCAAATCATGGATAAGATTATCTGACATTATTTCTTCCAAAATTGTATATGTCATAGTAGTAGAAACGTCAAGATGGAAAAAATCTCATATGTGTTCTAACAATATGTTTCCACACTGGAATAAAACATAACGAGAGAAAATACTCGTCCTGTGTACAATATTATACACGGTTTCCAACAGTTACCAAAAGATGTTGTAGATCTAATTCATATATTGTCTTTTCTCTGTTTTTGCTGTTACGCGTTTCTGGATTGAATTTTGATCGTCTTTTGAGCTATGGTAAGTTTGATTGTTTGATATGTAGTAATATTGTGAATTGTCAGAAATGTGACAACTTCTTCATTTTATATTCTTTTTGATCATCCTATGTCTTTTGTTGCTTTCATTCTCGTATTGTATACCCTTGCTGCTGACTAATATGGATTAATATAACGGTGTAGATAAAGTAGGAGTAATTGCAGACTGCCACTGGTTATACTGATACCAGCTATAGTCTTATGCTTTAGCAATTAAATTTAAGTATGCGGAGTTGAGTGCAAAGTCAAATTCTGGCACATATTCTTGTGTCCGTTGATGCACTGTGCCCATATAACATTTTAATTGTTTGGTGGAATGTGATCTAGTATCTGATAGTGATAATCTCACACCGTGGCACTGAAAACAAGAGTACCCTTTGGGTAGCTCGCTGCAGGGAAATGTAAGTACAGACTCGAGAGATCCTCCAAAATGCCCGAGGGGATGATTTCAAACTCAAAAATATAGGCCATACTTTCTTAGATGTGACATTATTGATGTAGTTGGCGCTCGGATGGAAAATAGAAAGGACAAACTAATCCTTACTTAAATATCTGAAAATATACTTTCCAATGTGAATTACCATCTAAAAAAAATTAGAAACAGTACTAGCTGATTATAATACGTATAAAGAAAATCGCGTGTGGTTCATGTCTAAAATGAATAAGGAAATATTGCTAATCACGAATTACTCTCCTAGAAAAAAAAAATGTATACCATCTAAGACATGCGCTACTGTCGTGACATAACTCAGTATTTAATCTAAGAATAAGTGAACATTAGAGAAGTTGGAGGTTGTCAAGAATTAATAAAACAAAACAAAAACAAACAAACTAGCTGCTCAACGCAGCTTTAATGTCAAAATGGACATATTTGAGCAAACAAGTTTACGACATTGTTACAGCGATACCATAGCACACTAGCTGTGCCCTTAAACACATACAATTATCTGATTAAATATCTAACGTATTAATGATAATTTTTGCATAAGATGTCATATTTGGTTAGATCCAATACATATATATATATATATATTTGGCACTCTTTGCAGCCTGTCCACATATATACATGGCTGTGTTGCCAATATTCAAATTTGTGTACATATGACTGCGGAGTCGGTGATGTTCCGTTATGAGGCGTAGAATTACAACTTGTTGCAATCTGTTCATAATGTGATAGTCTGAAATGTGTTGCTGTTTGTCGCTTTCTTATTCACTGATCATCTGTTTTTTCCTGATGGTCTGATGTACATCTGGTTGGTGTTCAGCAGCACCTTCCTTAGTCAATTGGTCTGCCTTTTCATTTCCCGGTCTTCTACAGTGAGAGGGTATCCACTGCATAGTTACCCTATACTGGTAAGATATTCCATTAAGTAGCTTTTGTAAGTCTGTTGATTTTCCAGATTGGAGAGCTTGAATCATGACCACCACCGAAGACGGATGTGTCGGACCATTGACACAAATAAAACGGTAAAACATCGCATTTCTGATCTCTGGACTACATCCTGCTGGAAATATAGGAGGACCATTGTTTTGCTACAAGAGAGTTCCAGCAGAGCTCCTTTCATAAGGAACTCTGAAGACAAAGACGAAGAATCACTGACCTACATCTGTCAGGAATACCACGGGCAGTGGGCCAGCGTTGGAGTTCAGCAGTTCTTTATTTGCCACCCTAATCGCCTGGATTTCTGCATCATAATTATTGCAGAATTTCCCTGTTGGTGTTCTGGTCGTATCTCTAGGATTGTGTGGATATTCTATATATACACCTGCACCTCCATTCCTCACCGCATTCTGCAGAGTATACACAGATGGATCAGCACAGAATGTAGTTCCAGAATTTCAAGTTCCTCATTTGCGTATTTTGGTATGAATGGTGTTATATGTATCTTTTCTAGTATGTTCAGGGGTAAATTCAGGAGGTCTTTACTAAAATATTCTTCCCACCTTTCTCTGATCTTATCTTCTTCGTATATGAGAATGCCTCGCCTGTCGTTTATATATTCTGCTGGTTTAAAAGTTTGGTCTCGTATCCGCATATTTGCTATGGCTTTATAGAACTGTCCACAGGACTCTACACACAGTCTGCTGTTTTCCCCAAGATATTTCCTTTTCTTGCTGGATTATTATTACAGAATCTCGTCTTGCTATAATGTACCTTATATAGTTGTCTTCTGTTTGTGTACTCAGCCAGATCTTATACTGTTTATTCTTAGTTTCACGGCTTCTTTAACTTCATTGTTCCACCAAGCTGTTCTCTTCTTGGGTACTCCTCGTGTATATCTAGTGCTACATTGTTTTATTAAGCATTCTTGAATGGAGTTTTTGAATTTTTTTCATGCTATTTCTACGATATCATCTTGAATGCACATCTTTGTTATAGCTGTTATAGCTCTCTAACGTGCTTGTCAATAACTGTTAGGTTATTTTAAAGAATTTAAACTTTATCACATCATAATCAGATATCTCTAAGAAACTGATAACAATTCGGTTGAATGCAGGCCAAACCAACATTCTTTCAATATTTTTCTTCCTCTTGTAACACGTGGTTCTCATATTTCTTCCAATAACCCCTGGTTATAATTAGAAATGGCGGCATTTGTTAGCATTTTAACATCTTTTAGATCGAACGTTTTATTTTTTGTTGCTACCTATTCCATAACTTTAGCCCAAACTAATTATATTGTGTTTAAGTGAGAATAGTAAGGTGATAGTCTTAAACATATGTGACCATATTCGTACATTGACTTATCTATACTAAATATCTTCATATTCCGTATCGTTTTTACAATTCCACGTAATTCAGGCCTCAGAGACATTTCATTGAATGGAGTATTGTTTGTGGTCAGCAAAATCTTTATTACATCTTAAGTAATTGATGAATTAGGAACTTTAACTTCTGCTGCCACAGCGTTAAGATATGAAGCATTGTTCATTACCAAATACGACGGTCTATCCAAAGAAGGTAGTACATGATTCAGAATCTAATCTTGAGATCTCGTGTCATTAATCCTCGTATGATAATCCATATTACATGTGGGTTTTGAAACAACTATGAGTTCAGTATTATTTGTAAGACCATTATGGCTGCTTCCTGCATGTGCAATTATTAGGCGCTGCCCTTTTCTGCTTAGTGCTAGTCCCTTAGTTGTCTCATCAGATGATTGCCATGTTCATTCATTACTGTTGTGCGCATTGATCTAAGTTTCGTCTAAATACACTATATCATAACAATCAATTTCTTCTTATTTCTCTAACATAGCGTAAATATTTGCTTCTCATTGCAACTGTCTAAAGATTTAAAAGAAAGATTTTCTACCATCAATATATTTTCTAAAAGTGAATCACAAACTCTTAATAGTCCCCCATCTCATAGAAAGATTTGGAAATATCAATGTTATTATTCTTTCTTAACAAACTTTTCAATTTACTTAGGCCTTGCCTCATTATTGTTAGCCATATTGCGAATTTCTCTTCGGATTAATTATCTGTTAAAATTGTATCCACCACTCTTTGCCAAGTTTTCGTATGCAAACGACTTGACTTGGAAATTACAGATTTTTCTTACCAACGGTGCAATGATCATTTACTTTCCCCAAAGTATAAATAGTTATCTGTTCTTGGTTTTAAAGAGAATGATATAGTTTTCCGAAAGTAACTTCGCTGCAGATATACATTGAAAACCTATTTGTTATCTGCTCTAATGTCCAAAACTTTACCCATACATTCATTTTTCCTATTAAACTGCACAATATGTTATCTAGAAACAATTATGATGGAGAATTGGAGCGTAACACTAAATACATCCTTAAATGCCGTCTGTCTTCTGTTCAAGAGTACATAATATTGCAATTTCACGCTTAAATCATGCCAAGTATATGATCAACTTACATACGGTCTTATATTTGACTGTAAACATATTTAAACTGTGTCCAATATGTGTGTTCACAAGTAAACTTTTGATATATATCACAAATAAACGAAAATTAGTGAATATTTAATGAAAAATTTAATTTATATGGTCTATACCATTTGAAATCCACACTAAAATGTTCAGTTATGTACATTATATATTTGCTGAGATACATCATTTTGAAGTTGGGAAAAGCTAGTGATACATGCTATGTGACACTCTACAAAGAAACAAAATGAATGGTATGATGAGAATAACAATGAAATAAACGAAATGTTGGCTCAAAAACACCATCTTCACAAAGCATACCCAAATGATACAAAATCAACATCTAAAATAGACGTATTCAATTGCAAAGTGAAAAACATTAACATTAAACGACGCTAAATGAGGGATTCATAACTCAATAAGGAAGGAGACGAGAAACAAAGACTTACAGAGACCAACGATCTTAGAAACTGCTATGATGTAATAACATCATTATGTAGCCAAAACTCATCAGAAACATTTCCCCTTCTTAATGCAAATGGATCACAATTAATATTTTGTTTAAAAAAGAAAGAAAACTAGTAGCGTATCATATTCAGGACGCAGACATCAAACCTGCATTTTTTAGCTGTAGTGATTTTCTAGGCAATATAAATGAGTTTAGTAGCGTGTCATTGCTTTCTGAACGGTCTGGATGCACAATTATGTGTGGTGAGATTCGAACCCTGTATCTTGGCCATCACAGATGAGCACTGTACCAACCCATCACCGAGCTGAACTAAGTCATAGAGAGATGACATTTTCCAACGCTGGGTAGAACCGTGGCTATCAACGGTACTACAGACTTTCTAACTGAAGTAATTTGGACCCTGTTCGTTACGTTTTTTATTTTTGTTTGGGTTTTGATTGGTCGCTATTTACATACTTGGAGTCGGATGCCAAAAATAGCCAAGGCCAACCAATACATTGTACGCAAATCGGAAACTAGCTCATGTTTACGTTTTAGTCAAACAGGCCTCCTATACCAAGTTCGGTCACGGATATAACACTACGAGAACATTATGAATAATCCATCATTAATAAATGAAAACGTCATCAAACGATTACCACAGGTTCCTCTCAATGAAGAGCTAGGTAACATCCCTACCTTGGAGGAAACGTGAAATTTTAACAACCAATGTAATTCACGACATAGCCCCTATGTTATTTTAGATAGCTGTTTTCCCATTAGCCAATAGATTTAGAATTATGGACGATCCCGAATGGATACATATCTAAACATAGAAAGGAAATATAAGGTTTTGTTTCTGCCAGAAGTGCAAAATGAGTAAAAACAGACTAATTAATGATAACTAGAGCAAATACTGACACAGAAGTAATGAATTATATCATAGCATCTAGGAATAAGTTCCGGTCCGCAGATACGTATTCAGTAAGAGAAGGAGGATATTATCCTTAATATTCATGAGATTTTGGCTGATCTTAATTAGGTTAATCATTAAAATGTGGTATGTATGCGAGCGTGAGTGCGTGCGTGTGTGTGTGTGTGTTTAACCAATCTTTTGTCTAAATTTCTAGTACTTAATATAATATTTCTAAAGTTCTAGTCCGGCTTTGTGGCGAAGTGGTACAGAGCTCGTCTGTGACGGCCAAGGTACCGAGTTCGATCACAGTCACAAGCAATTGTGCATCCGAACCGTTCAGAAAGCAATGGAAAACTACTGTAAGTATTTATTTTGCCTAGAAAATCACCAAATAAACAATGGAAAATCAACAAATGCTGGGTTGATAGCTAAGTCATATGAAGGATATACTACCAATTTTTTTTGGGTCTAAATTTCTAGTATTTAATGTCATTTTCTGCTTACCTAAGAGGGCGGGGGTGGGGACGGAGTCCGAACTTCTCCTCCCCCTCCCTTCCTTTTTTCTCATATCTACAAGCTTTAGTGTATTGTCTTCTTCACATTTAGACTAATAATGTACTACTACTATTATAAATAAATAAAATATGGTGTGTTGATTGCGACTCGAAATCCCGTAAGATCCAATTTTTATCGCATGTACCTGAATGAATCTGACCTTTAGAAAATACTTGCACCTGCGTCTTCATTTAATTAGAACCGGTCTTGATTTTCTATTTGTATGGATAATACTGCAGAGCGTTTATTAAGAAGGTGTCCTAGTTTTGTACTGTGCAGTCAACTTGCGTCACTGGAGTAAGTTATTGACACTGGCGTTTGATTGTAAGTAAACAAGTTATCATATAATGAGCTTTCTCGTTTTAAAGGTGTGTTTACTTAACATTTTTGTGTTTCTCCATTTGTATATTTTATGTTCTCTCTCTCTCTCTCTCTCTCTCAGTAAAACTATTTTATGTTCACCGGATTACATCATGTTAACTAGTGGGAGTTTAAGAAAAATCGTATACGAATTATATCGCCCTGCTTTAACCCTGATTTGATAGTCCTATTATATTTAAATTGAAGCATATTTTCAGTTTTTGTATTTGAAAATGTATATCTTCATTTTCCAGCACGCGTGTCAGTTGCCTTTTGTACAAGAGCAGATCTTAATTTTAATTAAGTTTATTCTTCAGGTTCTCATTTAGTTGCTCATCTCATTAGTCAATTCTCTCGTAATTAAATGATATCATTACTGAATTCTCTCATTAAATGATATTACTACTGAATTCTCTCGTAATTAAATGATATCATTACTGAATTCTCTCGTAATTAAATACCATTACTGAATTCTCTCGTTATTAATTTCTCTCGTTCTCCCATTCTATATAAATCTATCCTACTACTCCCACACCCATCTATCACTCCATGGTTTAGTCTTCAAATCCATATATCTTCCCATAATCTACCCATCTATCCTTCCATCCGTTTATCCATCTATCATTCTAAGATTCAATTTTGCAATCGAGTTTTTTCTACACTAACATCCAGCTATGCATTGAGCTTTTTCTCAATATATTCTTTCTGTGGTTCCAACATTCCACGAATCTGTTTATCTTATATTTGTTCTTCGGGGTGCATCCTTCCTTCTATCCTCCTACCTGAAATTATAACCGTTTTTCTGATAATTGATATTCTACACATCAATGTCATATAACTATGACATTAGAAAAGTTGTAAATGATGTCATTGTTTGCACCTGAGTCTGTCAGTTAGGGCATATCATACAACTAGTGCAAGACCTTCGACAACATTATATATAATGGTTTATTGATAAAATCCTTCTAATATAACGCAATTAAATTTTATGGGGATTTTTATTGGACAATATCTTTATACTTTGTAGCAGCAACCAATGAAATCAAGGGATAAGTCAATGAGTAATTTTAAAAGGCTGGTCTTCCAATAGCCAATAGGTTTTCTTCTTACACGGTCACGGCTATGTAGTGTAATTACCGCAGAAATGCACATAAACTGTGATTATAATTTATATTGCCTCTGTAAGAAGGAAGGAAATCTTTTAATGGTGAACTTCTGACGAAAAGGTTAAATACACAATACACAAAGGAAAATATTATGAACCGTTTTAGTAGCAAGAATTTTAAATTCAGTTTAGTAAATATGTTAGGAACGAATGTTGGAAACAAAGCAAGTACAATTATT
Organism: Meghimatium bilineatum; assembly: GCA_034231615.1. Lineage (NCBI taxonomy): Eukaryota > Metazoa > Mollusca > Gastropoda > Stylommatophora > Philomycidae > Meghimatium > Meghimatium bilineatum. Next base: position 32,393,352 of record CM067317.1, on the reverse strand, counting down.
AGATAATTTTTAGCAAGAACAAATATAAAGCGCAATTCGAACTGCGAGCACAAAGCGAACGACTTGACCACGGAGATCCCCAGTAAACATAATATCATTATGAATAGAAGATTTAGGGTTAGCGACACGGATGTGTACCTAATCTACAGAACTACCGCTGCACCATAATATAAGAATACACTTTTGACAATCTGAAACACGTATACCCCCTTCCTAGACATTAGAGACTACGGTACACATTCATTAAAGAAATGCATATTAGTGCGTCTACTGAATCGCAAGGAATAAGATATTCGTCATTGAGCGGATTTAGAGAACATAATAAATAGAAATTACACTTGACCAGAGTGAAGGTATCGTGTATAAGCAGTTGACTTTAAAGCAACAATTGTTTCTAGATAATCTTGAGTCCATGGCAACACGACATCGAGGACGTGGCGCAGTGGTTAGCGCATTGCCTTCGCATAAGAGTGGTCCTGTATTAATTCCCCAGTTGAGGCGGAAATGTTTTTGAGAGGACACAGCTCCCGGGTTGAACCAGCCTTAAATGGGTACCGGATCAGCCGGAACGTACAGACAGCGAGGGAGAGGAGATGGCTACCATCCTCATATAGCAGAGATGAAATGTGTGATCACTACATCTCACATCCCTACGGCAGTTAAATGCTATGAGTTACCTTTACTTACCTTCATTATCCAGGTAATCTGTTGTTTTTGGATCTTCGGATATTTTAATATATGATTAAGCTTCTATCTGGTCTGCTCACCAATATTTCTCTCGTTTTCTATGTTTCGTGAAATATGTCTATTATGTCATTCAAAAAACTAAGAAGGGCGTCAGTGAAGTAAAGTCATGCCGACAGCAGGGATTCACTGTTGGTTAAGTTTATATAAGCGGGTTCTACAACCCCTTGAACTTGTAAACGAAATTTATATTTGCGCATGAGGTTGTGTCTGTGGGTCTCACCAATGGCTCACTAGACAAACCAACCATGCAACAGAAAACCTTAGTAGATGACATGCTTTTATGTTGAGGTTATCTTCTTATAGAAGCTTCATGTCACGTCATCTATACAATCCCGTAGTCGAACCTTCCATAACAGTTACCATGTTGTTCCTACAGGCCGACGTTGTGCTTGAACTAGTTGCGGGAACGGCGTGGGTGGGCGGAACAAGAAAGAAACCTGTCGCACGGGCCAGAGTTGTGCCCTGATGTCGACGTCTGTTTTGGCGGCATTGGACTCGAAACACCATTGAGTCGAATGGCTGCTGGAACAGAGGGCAGAGCACTTATGGGAATGCCCCACGTGCTGTGAGGCAAGTTTTCTAATCAAGAAAATCAAGAAATTTATACTCAGAAAATTTGAAGTCATGGTCAAGAATAAAAGTTTAATTAAGGACACTTTCCAGTCATAGCCGAGTAAAGGCCTTCGAACGAATCATTTCTATTGGCTGATCCTTACATTTAACTGGTCACTTTGTGTATATTTTGCGTCGTAAGCCAATGTAAAGTATGGATTGGGAGTAACAAGCCTTGTGTTATATTCGTCTGTGCGCCAGCCGTGACTTTCGGTAATATAAGACCTAGTGGTTAATGAGGAAACTATTGGCTGTTACATAAACTATAATCATATTAACTAAAGGAAATCGTGAGAATAATCCAGTGATTAATTAAGAAGGCTTATTTACCCATTAGGTAGTAGGTCTTATTTCGCGGTGGTCATGGATCTAGCGCAATAAGTGTTCTTGTCGTCTGAGTTTTCAGTAGAAAAAACGATATTTGAGTATAAATTGGTATGTACCGAAACGTGGTTTGTCCTAACATTCCCATTACGAATCATTACTTAACAGTTCTACATGTTGCACTAGGGACGTGTGCATCTGTGCGTGTACACGTGTTATTACATAGAGGCCTATTTCGAATAACTAACTACGCAATCCTTTAGTCACAGTTGACTAAAGATGCATCTTTAGTACGCTCTCTTGAACTGTGTGACCTCAGTTTCAGTGTCCACCTCTCACACAACTCTGCAACGACACACAAAATGTAAACAAATACAAAGGCTACGTACTTGTGTACGGTTTTAAGCGTACGTCTGATTGAGAGATCATCACTATGTTTGTGAGAGTGTGTCTCTCAGTCAGTGTTTAGGAATACCAATGTTTATGTGGGGGAAAACGTTTGTTAAATTAGGTCAACAGTGTGCCCAGGCAGTGGACTTAACGTTGTGTGTTGTATCTGTAGACGTATTTATTACCCGTTCTTCGTTAATATCTTTCTTATGGAATGAATTTGAGTATAATCTTGCCAAAGTAAGTTTTATTGTAATATGTTCATGACATGTGTGCATATTTTTTTCTTTAAGTTAATGAGCAATTCTGTAGTCTAGACTTTACAGTTTTGCAAATTATGTGTAGAATACGCTGTGTCGCATACATGATAGGCATATACTATACACACACAACTTGCTATAGTAATATATGTCACGTTATACCGTATTTACCATAAAGAACATACACCCCCATTATACTTATTGTCAAATGGACATAAGTATTACTACTAACAGTAATTTATGTATATTTTAATTGTGTTTTACAGCAAACTCGAAAATTACCATATTTAAAGAGATGGTTGTGTTCAGGTGGATTTCTTATTTTACAGTTTAAACGTTGAATCTCTTAATTGTATTAGGCCTATTACTTTAGTGAGTGTTTTCTAGTCATGTGTGTATTATATTCTTGTATATGTAGGCCTATATGTGTATTGTACTTTTTCTATGAATACGTGCCCCAAGGATATTGAGATATGATTATTATGTGATAGTGGTTGGTAATCCAGCGATCCTTGGGCTCATGACCCTTGACCCAATTATACGATAGTGGTTGCTGATCCAGCGGTCTTTTGGCTCATGCCCCTTGACCCAATTATGTTATAGTGGTTTCTGATCCAGCGGTCCAAGGGATCATGCGCTTTGACACAAAGCCCAGTAATGGTAAGCTGAGAATGTCCGAACTGGCTACCCAATTACAGGACACATAATTGTGTCCGAACACACATTAGCTGGTATTTTAACAATGTATAATTATTGTTATGATATGATCTCAGGAAGTAAAATTGTCTACTATTTTTGTCAGGGCCGTAGGTTCAACTTCAGTAAAAGGGGGTGTGGTACCTTAAAAAAAGGTTAATCATCACATTTTCTGTAGAAGTTTTTATGCTTTTTTTTCGGTAAAAGTTACTTTTGATTCTTCATAACTAGCCTACAGCACGGATTTCCGAGTCACACCAATGAAATTAATGTCTACCATGACGTCACATCCCAACAATCCCTGCGTTGAATTCTAGACACAGACGAAATTATGCATATGTTTATTTTCCAATTTACATATTTAAAAACAAATTCCTATGATTTTTACTGAGCGATCATTATTTCTGCGCGCTACACACAGAGCGAGGTGCGCGCACACATTAGAAATATTATTTCTAATCCTAACCGTACTCTAAGTAAGCTTGCCAAATCACACAACCCTAACCGTAAGCTTGCCAAATCACACAACAAAGGTTAGGTAATACCTCGAAATTATAGCAAAGGTCATAACAAGATTAAAAGCAAGGTTCGCCCTTTTTGGAACAGCTGGCTGGTGTGGATATGTCATATTTTTATCACATTTCTTTGTAGAAAATGTAATTGTGTGATGGATAAAGAGGTTTCCCGGAGGGGTTTAACGTTCTATCATAGATAATTAAAATGCCCAAAAAGTCAAGTACATGTATTTGATCGAAAGGTGAATATATCGTAGCCAAGATGTAAACCATTAGAAAATGTATTCCGTTCTCTATACTGCATCTTTGTAATATGCAGACGTTTCGGATCGAACAGAGAAGAAGATTATAATTACTTGTACAATTGCACCTTTTTTTTTACACTTTATCAGTTAGAATTTATCGCAGGGCAGGTACGCGAAACATGCAGGTACGCATGTTCATATATATACTGCTGTATAAATATATATATATATATATATATATATATATATATATATATATATATATATATATATATATATATATATATACATACATACAGCAGTTCATACATATGTATTTTCAATCTTTTAATACTCTATGTATATTATGTATATTATATATATTACTATATTTTTATATATATATATATATACTATAGAAAAAATACCCGGAGTTGCCGGGATGAAAATATACACACAAAAAAGTTTCTCGTGCTTTCCATTGGATGACGAATCAAAGAATACGCTATTGCCCGATGATGAGTCTCATCAGCCAAAGTGATCACGGTGTAAAGGGCTATGTTTTAGAAGGACATGTTTTCTTCAGAGCACGGCTTCTAGACATCTTTGAATACTGAAATAGAAATAATTTTAGTATGGCTAGTTGTACAGTCTTATATTAAAACGTATACAATCAACATCATACAATTCAGAACTTTGTGCCACAACAGTTGAGCTGTTGACAGAACAGAATGATTTTATTTCATGGAAACGTTGAACGTTTTTCAAAGTATGGCTCAAATATGAACTTTAAAAATATTGTTTTCAAAGTGATGAATTGTGTCTGTGTACTATTTTTGTGGTGTATGTGTGCGCGCTGATGGGAGCAAATGGTGGTTAAGGCTAAAATAATTCAAAATTTTTAAAAGTAAAAACCGTATTCTCATCTTTTTCTGTAGAAAAAAAACACGGTGTTATCAGTGCCGTATTTAGATTTGATAAGGCCTTAAGCTATTTGAGATATGGGGGCCCTTTATAAGTCTAGATATTATATGTCAGTGCCAAATATAATTTTGTGGGCCCCCAAAATAGTGGGGCCCTAAGCTATAGGTTGTTTAGCTTATACGTAAATCCGGTCCTGTATGTTATATATTCCACACTCTCTGTGACAATCTACAACACAAATATAACTCTCTCTTTATGTACAACACAAATATAACTCTCTCTTTATGTACAACACAAATATAACTCTCTCTTTATGTACAGCACAAATATAACTCTCTCTTTATGTACAACACAAATATAACTCTCTCTTTATATACAATACAAATATAACTCTCTCTTTATGTACAACACAAATATAACTCTCTCTTTATGTACAATACAAATATAACTCTCTCTTTATGTATACAAATCTACAACACAAATATAACTCTCTCTTTATGTACATGTACCTGTGTCATCATCATCAAGTACCATCTCCGCAGCAAAGGTTGGTTGCAACAGATCTCCAACTTCTGTCTCTTGTTTTGCTGGTGTACTCTGCTAGACTGTAACCTGTCCATCGTGTGATGTTACTCTCCCACTTGTATCTCTGTTTGCCTCTTGCTCGCTTCCCTTTGACTTTACCCCCAAGTAAGGTCTTCAATAAGGTGTCATGCCTTTTAATGTATCATAAATATTTGACTTCCCTGATCCTTATTTCCTTTAGTAATTATTTGAATTTCTCAAAACTTTGAAATAGGTCTCGCCTATTCTATTTGTTAAAATAGAACAATCAGATATGTTACAAATTGCTCCCAAGTACACAAAAATCATAAATCTAAAACAACCTATTAAGGTTGTAAAATTTTGTTTTGCTTACTTCGATTCTCATGATTTAGACTCAACAATGTTATTGTCAGCCATTTACAAACATTTTATATTTTTCTGCAAATTTCCAGAATATTAATTCATACCCAGAAGATTTAAGCTGTGATGGGGTCTAAGTGTAAATTTATAATTTCCAAATTAAAACCGAGACCAATATTAGAATCACGACATTTGGAAAAAAGGGACAACCGGAACATACTAGTGTCGGCAACTTACATATCTTGTCTTAACATCTAAATAGCGGTTTCTGACATCCAGATGTCGTAAATACATATCTATCTATAAACCCGTATCCCGCCAGGGTCGTAGTGGTAGCACATTGGATAGCACACAAGCTTTCCTCCAGCGTTTTCTATCTTCTACGTTGTTGACAAGGGAGACCGAGGGGGTGGGGGTGACAATAATTGACACGTTGTTCACGTAATTTATGAACATCCTCTAAATACTTTAAATGTCAAACTGAATATTAAGATGACAACATTAATCAATAGGAAGACAAATCATTTCACCAGCTAAGACAGTGAGGCAGCTAAGGGTCTTGCACACTCGAGTAAAATTGTGTCCAGTAGAACAGGAATTTAAAAAAATAATTTCAACTAAAGACGACTTTTTTAATAGTTTCGAAAATTGCATTTACTGTACTTTCACAAATTGCATTTACTGTACTTTCACAAATTTCATTTACTGTACTTTCACAAATTGCATTAATGTACTTTCACAAATTGCATTTACTGAACTTTCACAAATTGCATTTACTGTACTTTCAGAAATTGCATTTACTGTACTTTCAGAAATTGCATTTACTGTACTTTCACACATTTCTCTTTGAGCAACTTCTGTAATTCCTTTTTAATTTTCCCAAAACATTCAACATTGTTCTTATCATGCTTATCGTTTCTGAAAAGGTACACACGAATTGAATGTCTCATCAAGTTCAAGACTTTGGTTACTGACATAATCTCCAGCATCCAATTTAGTTTAGTTTAGTTTGGTCTCCTTAATCGACGTTGACACACTCTAGACACACCAATAGAATTTCCAACTCCTAGAGCGCGCGATAGTCACTCTGCGTACAGTCGCAGCGAAAAGTCTACCCTCCCTCTGTTTTTTCATACACATTGAAAGCCCCAGTACTATGAACTGGCTTAACAACCGAACCATCTGTGTATATAATCATGTGACCTCCCATGAAATTATCCCTGACCAATGTCCGAATCTCAAACTCAATAGCAATATGTTACCTCTGGTTATTGTCTCTATCGAGTGTTATTACTTCCTGGAAGGATGTCCTGCAATCTATGAACGTAGGATATCCATATCGGATCAACATCGATGTCCTTCAGCATATACATTTTTGCATGGCTTCCTCATCACGCCCCATACGATACGTCTCTTTGATAGGAAATCTTTCACTTTCTGTATCTTAGAATGCAGTAGATGTTCTTTGTCAGAGCTGATTTGAGACTCGTGCTCGGCACAAATATAGGCCCTATTCTATGATCCGTATTTGGACAGAATAAGAATTGCGTATGTCCTACTAGATGTATCTTCTACTACAGACTGATGTGCAAAGTATCCAATCTATCATTCTGCGTCTGGCTGAGCGTCATAGTTGCCACTACATACCCTATTTCAGAAATAGCCAAGTTATGATATAGACGTAAAACTATAAGGTCTCTTTAAACTCACCTATAAATGAGGTGGTACAGAGTGCGTCTGTGACGGCCAAGGTACTGAGTTCAATCCCCGCCACAGGCATTTGTGCATCCCCGACCGTTCAGAAAGCAATTGCAAAATACTGATCGTATTTATATTTGAGTTGATAGCTACGTCCTGAATAGGATATGCTACCACCCCCCCCCCCAAAAAAAAATAGCCACAATATTCATTGCTGTATGCCTTTGCCTTGTCCTTGAAAGGTTGTGTCCAATATTAGGACCTTTGAAACTCAGGTCCTAATATTGTCAGGTCTCATACTCTTGACAAAGACACTCTCTAATATTTCATTGTGCTGACGCTTTCAAGATTGTCACTGTACATATTAGCGATTGGCGTTATGGACAAACAATGTGGTTATTGAGAACCACGTTATGAAAACTTTAGACACAGGTTGAGCAAAATACGGCCCGTGGGCTAATTCTGGCCCACCAAACTATTTGTACTGGCTCATAATGCTAAGTTGCAAGTATTATTGAAAGCTCTGAATGCATAAAACACGACAACGGAACATGAGGGGGACTAACAATGGAATCTGGTCCCTTTCCACACATGAATTCAACACGCTACCCAAAATGTTTGCTATTCCATCCTTGCCCGTCTTCAGCTTTAGACGGTTAACTAATGTTACCTGAAGTCACTTCACTGCTCTAGTATGCGGCGCAGGTCACATTGTAATTCTTTGACGCAACTCTCTCGACTGAGAGAACAGACTATTTAAACATCAAAATGTCATTATCATACTTAGTAACTAAAGAAATTACCTCCATGATTTACTGAATTGTTGCTATCCTGCTTCTGTGACACATATACTTAATTAAATGTCGTACGTGCACTAACAATAGTACGGTTTGAAGTATCACAATGTTCACCACTGTCCCATGTATTGTTCAACGGTGGCTGTGTATTACCAGTAAACTTAGTCCCCATACCTTAATCCCAGCCATTAAACTGGATAATCCTAGCGTAGACTATTTCTTCATAAATACAATTGAGAAGAGTATTGATTATTTCACTGACTTGAAGTCAGGTTTCACGAAAGACTTTTAGCAATGAATTATCCCCTCTCAGTTTACCTATAGTTCTTTTAGACATAATGTTATGCCACTAATACAAAAATCCCCACCGAAGACGAATGTGTTGGGCCATTGGTGCAAATAAAACGACAACACAACGCATTTCCATTCTCTGGACTACATCCTTCTGGAAATCTAATAGGACTATGGTCCTGATACAAGAGATATCTAGTGGGAGTTTAAGAATGAACGCTGAAGAAGAAGAATAACAAACTCTTGAGGAGAGTTCCATAAATTACGTCATCAGTTTTTGCCAATTTTAACCCCCCCCCACCTCCCATGTCAATAACTGTCAAACAATTTCAACCCCCCCCCCCAATGATGACATAAACATTTGTCAGCCCCTAACATCGATATTTTGATTTACATAATATTTAACTTCGTTACGTGGTCATGTTTTGCATTTCCTGTGTCAGGTTTAGAAGAGACCTGGTGTGTTACACACTTAGCGTTTGCTTCCTACACTTTGACAACTATTTCTTCCATTATTCTTTCAATTCAGAATGCGGAGACGATCTCTGGCTATAGGTTGTGTATTTTTCAGTCAAACAATGTAAGATCTTTTATTTCTTCCTTCTTTCCCAAAGCTCTGTTAATTAGCAGGATGTAGCCCAGTGAAGTCGTTCCTTGTACCATTGTTTACAGCGTGGTTTGGATATACGTGCCTTTCGGCTTTTTACATCCGTCTTCAACATGATTTTAGTGTCACTGTGACCTATGGGGTGGGACATCCAACTACACTACGTACATTCCTACTCTCTCTTACATAGCAGGTCAAGGTGCTGCTATTCTTTATAGCCATTTCGAGCTCTGGAATTTGTATCTCAATTTTAACATTAGTACTGATTGGTCTCCCTTCAGAAAAAAGTAGAGAAATCATATTTGGATCTTGGTTGGTGCAACAAGTATATGTGTACTGCTACTGATATTTTATTGCATATGAAAGATATCATCCAGCAGGTGGTATTTCTTACTGATGCTATGTATGTCCTACAAGCCATTGACAGCGATAAGGTGCCATACCTGAAGAAAGTCATGCGAGAAGTGAGCATCCAAAGAAGGTTAGTACTACACTGGATACCATCCCACTATGGCATACCGGGAAATGAAGAGGCAGACAGACTGGCAAAGGATGGAGCAACACAGGAACAAAAAGACCAAGAAATCACCTACCAAGAAAAGAAGACTCTCATCAAAGCCATCAGGAAAGTCGACCACCCAAAAGACAATTACCACTATCTCGAAAAAGCAGAGCAGGTTATTATCTTCCGCCTCAGAACAGGACACAACAGATTAAACAGCCACTTAAATAGACTAAGATTGGTCCCATCACCACTGTGCCCTTGTGGGCAGGCAGCACAGACCACTGAACATATTCTGCAAGACTGCAATACACTAAACCAGTTATAAGAACACTGGCCCACAGAGATGGATATCCACAGAAAGATGTATGAAAGCACTGAGAAGCTTTCAAATACAGCAGCATTTATTAAGAAAACAGAACTTGCTGTGTAGACATGTCAAACAGCGAACGAGAAGAAGAAGGAAGATATCAGCACCCAAATGACTTCTTCCTGGAGTGCATTAGTGATTATCTTAGTATACATCCGTTAATCCGATCACAGTTTTCGGAATGTATTCGAATACATTTGTGTTACATTCGCTGTCCCTTACTTATGTAGGACATCTGTAGACCAAAAACACTTGATAACAAGTACTTCTTCTGGGGATGTACGCTTCATTCAACTGGGGACGCTAGTCCAATTTTGTTACAACAGAGCTTTTAACAATACAACAATAGTGGAGGTCACGATTATTGTAATCCAGTCGCAATGACCTCAGGTATTATGTTAGTTATCAAGAACATTCGAATTACCATTGAATATATTAGGTTATATACCTGTATTGGTTTATTGGGAAACGCAATTAGAAACGTTATAACTCACGTACAACACAAGATCGATCAGGTTTGCAAAAAAGACGCACAGACTATCAGATTATAGGGTACGGCTACGAAAAAACTATAAATACAAGACATTTTTATCGTTTCAACCTTGAGGTCGTTTTCAAGAAAATACAAAACAAACCATGAACAAACAGTAAAAACAGTAATAATAAAGACACTATCACAAAAACATTAGACAACATGAATTTAACTGCAGTGATCCAGGTAACAATGGCGTACTTTTACACAAGTATTGTCATAGAGACCCGCATTAAAATAACATGGTCAGTCACGACAAAATAAAACAACTATGTCTGAAAACAACATGAACAACAACATAACACAGGCCCCAGCCTCCAAATCTAAATAAATAAATGATTGGTTTTAAGTCCAAATGATAATATGTGCATACATATGTCATTGATACCTTGGATGTCTCTGCTGTTAAATGTCAGCCGTCTAATGCTTTTGTGATAGTGGCAATATTTTTACTACTTTTACTGTTTGTCTTGTAATTTCTTGAAGAAGATATTAGGGTTGAAACTTTTAAATTGTATTGTATTAGTTAGTTAGTTAGATAGTTTGTTCCTTTCGTGCCCCGGGCTACAGGGCAGAGATTTCGATTCCTCAAGCGTTGCGGTCCGCTACAAAAAACGCATATATCGTTGTTACATTGTAAACTATGGTACAAAGTGTTTCATTCTATGGATTGCATCCTGCTAGTTTGTATGAGTTTGAGAAGGATGACAAAAAAAATGTTGTGTTCAGAAAATTATGTCATTGACGTGAACAAAACAGTCTGAATATAATCAAAAAAAGTCATACTGACTGGCATTGGCGAAAATGTATCTTCATAAACATCTTTCTAGACTGTTAATTGTCAATTCGAATGTGTAAATTTTTCTGTCTTTGATAACAGGCAATTTAGCATTAGTTTTCCAGGTGCTATTCTTTTCCCAGCTTATTATTGATTTTTCTAACTGTTGAACATGTAGAAATAATCAAGGGATTGAACAGTATATACACAATCATTATATCTCAATAGGTAGAAATAATTGGAACAAGCAATATATATTCTTAGATACGCACGTGAAACTGTGATTGGTATAACTCTGTTCCATTATTTCCATTTTATGGGTAATCTCAATAAGGTCTAGTACGAATCTTCTCTCGTCTCACTAATTTTCTATCTATCACATTTTACTACGTGTTTTTGTTATTCGTTGTGCACTTTATTTTTTTTTTCTGTATGGAATAAAATTTATTCTGCCAGCATTAACGATTGAGAAACATTCAACTGCGCGAAATAGCAATTGAAAACTAATTCCTGCGGCGAAAGCTGGTCTCCTGGGTATGAAAGAAAGCTTTAAAAAAAAACCCCACTGCATATAGGAAGTAAGAGCTAATCGCTCGCAATTCCTGGGGTTCTCAAACATACGAAGAACTTGTGCGAACGGTTTCTTCATCCTCGTTCTCCAGTTGAAGTCAGACGCAGATATATATTTCATCAATGAACTGTACTGTGGTCACCCGCCCGAGACATGGCTGTAGAGCTTGTTCGTTAGAACTGATTCAGATGACAATAATTTTCCTCTGAGGTGACGTACAGTGGGTAGCAGAGCCGTCTTTGCATCATTTTGGGCCCCTGGACAAAGAAATAGTGTTGGACCCTGGGCAAAGAAAGTATGCCCCCCCCCCCCAAGGAAAAAAAAATGGTTGATAATATTAAAAATAATGTATTATTTATTTTATTGTCACTATACTAATTTCAACAAAATTGTTGTTAAAACATGCTGTACAGCTGCAACTATAATCAACAGTAAACATGAAAAACAGAGAAAAGAGATTTTATTTACGTGTTTTATAGACATGGTTCAAGATTGGAAGTGATTGATAAACTTGTTCGCATATAAACACAAAATTATGAGATTTTTATAAAATAATACTAAATTGTATATGTGTTTTCCGAAACCCTACAACATATTCGCATGGGGCCCCTATGTCCGTGGGCCCCCGGGCAAATGCCCAACGGGCCTATGCATTAAGACGGCATTGGTGGGTAGTTCAGTAAAATATGTTCTACTTTCTGAATACTGTCCACATATCGGTGTCACCAACTCCAAACTTCCCCATACATGTGCTGTTTAAATCTGTTGTTAGCTGTTCTCAATCTAAAAATAATTGTTTGTTCGTTTCACTATTGAAGCCAGCACATTGAAGTGATGATGTGGCTTAGTTCAGCCATCAGGGAATGGTAACTGAGGCTGGTCGGGCAGTCCCACTCGAGCAGGACCACAGTCTTGCCCAAGTAAGCAGTGTGCTGAAGATGGCAGCAACCAGCCAAAAGGCGCACAATTAAAGAGGATGTCATGTACAACACAATGGAAACATGTCTATATCCAATAATAGTTACGATGCCTGCCTTGTGACTGACGTTCAGGCAGAAAAAGTGCCTGGCTCTACACATCGAAAGGGCCCAACATCATATTGGCAAGAAGAAACAACACTGAAATCACACCTCTATGGGCCACTGTATGAACTACAAAAGACAGTGAGTTTTATTCAGGAGACAGAATCACAGATATAGACATGTTTCAAGTGAACGAAAGAAGAAGTTGAAGAAGTATGTTACTTCCTTCTAAAGCTGTAGAAAACATCGTATGTTTGCCTGCATGGGTGAATTGAGTTCCATTCCATGTTAATGGAGATCTTCATGATGGCCTATTATCTAGAAATATTACTGAATCTGTTGTTGGCACGGTACTTCCAGTTTTTGCTTGCTTATCTCATAACTACATGAATTAGCGATTGCAGACCATCAAACTACTTTATTTAGCGCATGAGAACTACTCAATTCTTTAGCAATTGAACAATATTAAACTGCCTGATTTAGCGATTAAACACAACTAATTGCCTAACTTAGCGATTAAGAACCATTAAATTGTTGCATTAGTCATTGAAAATAACTAATAATTATTTTACTTTCAAAAGATCACGTGTAACATAAAGATGGATAGTATAATATAAGAGAATATGACTGAATGAATTTGGCTGGATTTTGTCGTCTCCTAGAGTTCGGAACTAAGTCGTGAAGGTTTGGATAAGGATTGTGAAGTAGAGATTGATACAGTGTTGAGAGATTTATAGCACATATTTATAAATCATCTATATCTATCAATATTTAAAAAAAAAGATATTTACAAATCCGCAATGAAAGATGTTTCTATCGGGCCTAATAAGTGGCAAGTATTGGCCGATGATAACACTGCATGGAAAGAAACTACACACAGGGAAAACGTAGTGGAAAATATGATAAAGATGAAGGACAAAAGAGAAACTGGTAACACACATTTGAAGTGGTTGTGACGGGATTATGATGTGGTTGTGAAGTGGTTGTGACGTGATTATGACGTGATTATAACGTTGTTGTGCTGTGTTTGTGACGTCATTTTGATGCGATTGTAATGTGATTGTCATGTGGTTGTGACGTGATTTTAATGTGGTTGTGATATGATTGTAATATGAATGTGCTCTGATTGTGATGTGGTTGTGACGTGATTATGATGTGATTGTAACGTGATTGCATAGATCTCTCATGCATGAGAGAGAAACGTTTTTTTTTACTAATTCGTCCTTTACAGGACGAAATAGGCAATGCAAACATACACCTTCAATAATAATCTTCATTTTTATTTAATTGCCTAAGTCATGCATATTTAGCGATTGCCAACGGTTAAATTGCATTTATTTGGATTGAGAACCACAAAACTGTTTGACTTAGCGATTGAAATCTACTAGCTGCCTGACAGCGATTGCACATAATTAAATTGCTTGAATTAGCTGTTGAGAATCACTGAAATGTTTATTTAGCTATTAAAAAACTACTAACTACCTTACTTAGTGATTTTAAACTAATAACTACCTGACCTATTGAGTGAAAACTACGAACTGATTGATTTAGCGATTGAAAATCATTACATTGCTTTAATTAGATGTTGAGAACCACTAAAATGCTTGACTTAGCTATTGAAAAATACTAACTGACTTAACGATTGAAAACTACTCACTTCCTGACTTAGCGATTGAAAACTACTCACTTTCTGATTTAGCGATTGAAAACTACTAACTACCTGACTTAGGGATTAAAAACTACTAACTGCCTGACTTAACGATTGAAAACTACTCATTTCCTGACTTAGCGATTGAAAACTACTCACTTCCTGACTTAGCGATTGAAAACTACTCACTTTCTGAATTAGCAATTGAAAACTACTAACAGCCTAACTTAGCTCTTGAGAATCACATAGAATGCTTGACTTAGCGATTAAAAACCAAAGAATTCAGTTATTTAATTGATTCCCGCATTTACTGATATAACAAGCGATGTATATTTAGAAATGGGAGTGAGGTTCCTTTCAGGAGCTATAACGGTGACAAATATGGCACTTATAAATTATATGCTACCATCCAAGGATATATCACATGCAAAGAGAAGAGCATTTAACTATGAGAGCATGTTTTGTCAGGGTGACAATGAATGGAATGGGGCGTAATCTGTGCAGTTTTAACATGCTAAATCATTCAGATAGTGTATGTAAGGAGAAATATATGAAGTGTGTTAAACGTTCAAGCTCCAGTGCATAGAGAAAAGGTGCAAGGCTACTACAGTCTAAAATTGTAAACAAGCAATATTCAGATAGTATTAGTAGCTCATGTGTTACCGAATTCTAGCAGGGAAGCAAATAATATCAACCCTCTGACCTTCCATGCATGTGGAAAATGGCGACTAACAGGTATGGATGTCACATAGGCGAAAGTGAGCCATAAACCAAGTGAAAGTTGGATGTGTCAGGCCTTAAGTGAGGCGTGAGATATTGCTGCCAATCGGTAAACCATTAGATAATGCATTTCATACTGTGATCTACAATCTGCTAATTAACAAGAGTTTCCCGCTGAATAAGACCTGTTAGGATTATACGGAATAACATAAACCAGGGGTTCCCAAACTTTTTAAAGCCATGGCGCCCTTAATGTTCAGATTATTTCCGACGGAGCCCTTAATATGAAGCAAAACTTATAATTTTGCATTTATTTCCGTTATGGTGGTGCGGAACCCCTGAAGACTCTTTGCGGCGCACCCGGGCGCCGCGGAGCACACTTTGAGAACCGCTGACGTTAACTGTAGCATAACGTATTACATGCTCACTGGCTCAAATCACACAAACATTCGTGTATGTATATGTATGTGTGTGACCAATTCATCTCGTAGATATGCATGTATGTATGTATGAATGTCATGTTTGTCTCGTAGATATGTATGTATGTATGGCATATTCATCTCGTATATATTATCCTGTTATATCTTAAATTGGGGGCTTATTATTGTTACTATCTCAGATCAGCCTCCCACATTTCTTCTTGGATTAACGAAAAAAAAATACCTGATAGCATTAATGAAAGATGTACACGATTATCAACACATTTGTGTAGCACATATCTCTCAATATTTTCTAAATCTCTCCCAGCTTTTATCACACTTCACCTTCATAAGAATTGATCAGTTCTGTATTCGTATACTTCTGTCTTTCTTTGTTCCCGACGATACTATTGTTGTTATGTGTTACAGGCTTAGGTGATAATCCGTTTTCGATATATAGCCAGTTCGATTGCTTGATATACATCGATGTTATGTTGATTGATGGTCTCGGTAACTCCTTCGATACATTATCTTTGTGTTCCCCTTGCTTCTGGTGATATTCTATATTCTCGTTCTTATATTCTCATGCTAGTTGCTTTTGTCGTATTCTAGGTAGATCCCGTTTCCTACTTACGCATATAGACCTACTCTTGTTAGAAAATATCTTCTCAAATCATTGTATGCCACTAATAATATTGAAGCCTTCTCAGTATAAAAGAATGATCGGGCAAACTCCCAACGCACGTAGGTAACAAGAGCTTCATTCCTGGTAAATTCTGGTAACCTAAGCCAACAAATACTAGTATGATCGAGAACGCGCTTGATTTAGGCTTTGATTGAGGGGAGTCTAAATAACAAAACTGTCAGAGGGTATGAGACAAGGTTATCAGGCGAGGTTAATGAGACATCTCTGCGTTTTTAATAATTAAATTTTTTTTTGTTTTCGTGTTTTTTTTAATCGTTTTGTATTTTTTTTTAAATATAAAGGTCCCTGATGGTCCGCAACCTATGAAAAAGTCATTGTTCATTTTTATATTGTTCTTTTTTGCATTGATTTTAAAATTTGGTAGTTAGATTATCATTATCATCATTTTCCTCTTGTGCGAAGCTTGGCACATAAGGCAGATGTCATAGCTCTCCATGCTTGTCGATCCAAGCTTGGCACATAAGGCAGATGTCATAGCTCTCCATGCTTGTCGATCAGCAGGCCAAGCTTGGCACATAAGGCAGATGTCATAGCTCTCCATGCTTGTCGATCAGCAGGCCAAGCTTGGCACATAAGGCAGATGTCATAGCTCTCCATGCTTGTCGATCAGCAGGCCAAGCTTGGCACATAAGGCAGATGTCATAGCTCTCCATGCTTGTCGATCCAAGCGTGGCACATAAGGCAGATGTCATAGCTCTCCATGCTTGTCGATTAACAGCCAGTGTTCCAGATCGTTCTTTTTTATTTAGATTATACATTAACAATATTACATTACTATAGTATTTATTGCTTCTTTGATTGAGGGATTTTAGTTTTATGCGCGCTAGAGGAAGACAAGCCATATACAAGGCATAGTGTGTGAGAGAGAGAGAGAGAGAGAGCAAGAGAAACGCCACAGAGAGACCATCTTCATGCATGTACCAATTCGACATCTACTAAGTTAGGGATACTGAGAACTCTTCGACTTACAAAGTATCATGACGTCTTTACAATTTATATACAAGAGCAGATAACTCAAATTAAAACGTAAAGTTGAAATAGTCAAGTATGGTATTATCTCCCGCTGCACGAATATCTGAACATCCACTTCCATTTAAAAAAAAAATTATAGCTGACCTCTGTAATTAACATTTACACTAAGGTCATGGTGACTAGATTAATAGAACCGCAACCTCCACTATCTGTTTTACTGTAAGAAGCTCTGGACTGGCGTCCCAGGTTGGATAAAATGGCACATAACCACAAAAGGTACTTTTTACATTTGGGATTTACTTCTGTAGTTGAAAAGATCGATCCTAACCACAAGAGGTATTATATTTGTTTATATTTATAAATGCGACGCAACATTATGTTCTCATGATTTCCTATCAGTATCGGTTTTCTTGTTCATCGATTATGGTAGCTGCGCTTATTGTTGTGCTTTTTGTGAATGTTACAATATCTATAGATTCTTAATGAATAACATTGAGAGTAAGATGTCAGGAACTGCTGAATACTTAATAACATGTTGTGGATATGATTTGATATGCTAGGCCGATCTGTCTCTGCTGAAAGTACCTTGTTCAAATCTCATTTGCATTAACTTTATTCATCATGCTGTTTGTTTTTACATGTGGTTTACATATTTATAGCCGAAATATTCTTTTCTCATACTATCGTTGTGTTCTGAAGTGACTTTTAAATTTTCTGATTAGGTTTTGTTATATTTGTTGTTGCTGTTATCTGATGTGTTAGCTTCAATTATGTTCTTCGTCGAAGAATTTATAACAAATAAAAAAAAATATTTCGTATTGTTAGAACTCCAGGTACGTACATTGCAAATCAATGTTTTTCCCCTATCAACGTAAACAAAATTGTAATTAACTCCAATAACGAGCTGTTTAATTGTTAGGTAAATGTTCAGGAGATAGGTAAAAACATACAGCCGTGATATCAGCGCTGCCAACGTGGCAATTTTTTAAGTTAGATGTAGTCATTATTACATTTATAAAAGTTCAGTTTAATAAAAAAAAACAGCAAACGTTTATAGCGAAAATCTGTTAATTTCATGGGTTTAAAAGCAAAACCTTATATAAACATTTAAAACATTAAAAGCAAGTTATTATATTATTATATTAATGCACCTGATAAGAAACGTCAAATAAATGCTATGTTGGTTGTGCACTCATGAGGTTCAAGGTTCATTTTAAACGACACTGGAAATGATTTTAGGCCATTAACGGCTCTTTAGGGCATCGATATCTGAGTGGTTAGTGCGTTCGACTATCCAAGGTTCAATTTAAAAAACAACTGGAAATAAAGTTTTGGATCACTTCGGCCTAATGTGTCCACACCCACGTGATCACAACCCATCTTTATAATAGTATGTTAGATTTCATTGAGCTTCGGTGACGCAGAGATAAAAAACGCAAAGCGCCTGCTAGCGCTAATTCGATCTTCGCGTAACGCAATGAGAGCTCCCTCCGCCTTAGAAAATAAAAACTGGTGGATTAATGCTGACCACATCATCCATAGCTCAACCGTTAGTCAATGAAAAATACATGCATGAAAAAGCGAACCTTCACTTTTTTACTTGTTAATACGGGCTCCTATATCGACCCAACATTAAGGAACGGGCACTTAGTAGTATACGACCTTCAGAATGTTGCTGGCGTGATGCTTACTCTATGAATGCCATGCATTGGTCAATGAAAAAATATGATGGGCATTAATTCTCCTATATGGAGAATGCTATAGAAGAAAGGAGTGTAACTAACTTCTCGCGCATTTATTATGCATCCTTAATTAACTTTAGAATCACTACTAATGTACCAATATTATACAACTGACATAGGTTGTCTTATTGTGTGTAATGTATATTTGCATTCAAGCTTTTGCAATAATCTTGCGCATCGATTCAATCCTGAATCTGGAAGTTCTAAGCTGTGGCTCACTAGACCAACGAACATGCGACAGTAAACTCTAATAGATTAATTACAGTTGCCAAAATGACAGAGCGGATCCAGCGAAAAGGTATAGACTAGTAACAGAAATATCAAAGTAATTGTAGATAATAATTAAATGTTTTACAAATATCTAACACTACTAATAGAAATATGATAAAAACAAGTAAAGCTAATAAAGACGAAAACGATTGATGTTTCAATTTATGATTTTCCTCTAAAAGCATATAATAATAAGAAAATAACAAATAATAAAGAAACAAGTATAAATTTAAAAACTCTTTAAAAAAAAAAAGAATAAATAAATAGTCCGTTCCCTTCAAATAGTGCTCTTCAGTCATCAGTTAATTATTACCGTATACAGTACTAAGTAAAGGAGAAAGAAAGACTGCAGTAAAACTGTCTACCATGTGATAAATGAAAATTAGTAAACATAAAAATGGCTCAAAATCAGTTTTACAAATAGGACAATTAGACAGGTTCCTCGTTTCGACCACCACGCCTTTGTCAAGATAAGGACAAACACACAGGCTGGAGTAGACAAAAATTTCATTGGAGGAAAGTAGGTAGGCATATATGTTGCCATAGTAGAAAAAGATCATCAAATTATAATCTTATTTCCAAGCTACATGTTGAGATAAATAAGTAGTTAATGTTAATGTAATGATACGTTTTCCCATGTCTCATCCAGACGTTGGTGTAATGGTCGCTGAGTATATTTTAGTTATAACTTCACTTGCGTTACTTGATGTCGCACTCTAATACTGGGGAGATCAAGCACAAATCTGATTGTAGTGATGGGTGTATCAATAGTAGGTCCTTGTATCGCTCTCATTTTGGAAAACGAATCGGAGGGGGAGGGGGTAGGTCACGGATGGCACAAGCAGAAGACATATTCCGAAGAGTATGTGAAATAGAAGAAGTAGTTAAGGGCAGTGAATGGGAGGAGGTAGACATTGAAAAAGAATCACTGACTAACATAATAATTCAACTAAATAAATCATGTCGGAAATGGACTTGTATTATGGCAAAAGTTACAGTACAACAGCTCGCCCAGTTACATTCGAAACCATAAGAAATAATTATATACACAGATAGTTCAGTCAACAGAGGTTGTTGTCCTATGTTTTTATCCTGACCATTAAGGAATACGAGGACATAATTGAACTTTCAATATGATGGGCGTGCTATTTCTCGTTTTCTGGTAACAATTGTTCTTAATTTGGTAAGGAGATCTGCATAGTACTGACCATTAACCGTGTTGCCATGAGGCAAGTAATCTTTCAATATAGTATCTTTGACGTCCTGGAAACAGTTGTGCATCACTATTCCTGCAGATGTGTATGCTCTTGGCTTGACATGTGTTCGTAGGCTCATGATTTTTCAGTGCATGCTAGAAATTTTGAATTCTGTTTTATAATAATGATGAATCTAAGTCTCATATACTATCACCATGGTCGTCAACATGTTATTAGACCGTCACATGTGGAGCAAGTGGCCACAGCAATCAACCCTCGTTTGTTTCTGTTCACATGTCAATAGACACAGGACCAAGCTGACACCTACTTATTTCATTTCCGTTGCGTAAAATTCTAAAACCTATACCTTTACTCAATTTTGCTGAGCTCGATAACTCTGCCAGTTTCATTTTCCTATTCTGGTCCATGTTTTTCTTCACCATGGAAGCATTTTCGGTAAAAATGCTGTTTCGTCCACCGTTCTATATAACGTTACGGATTTCCCTTGATAAACCAATCATATCGATTCACGCCTTAGACAAGAATTATTAGAGAATTAATTCTTAATTCTAAACACTGATTCTAAACACTGATTCTAAACACTAACCCTTCTCCCCCTCCCAAATAATTTTATAAACTAATTCTAATCCTTTTACCCCCCCCCCCTAAAAGTCACAACGGTGGACGAAATGGCAGATGCGCCGCATTTTCATCTTTGCACTCTGATGACAGTTTTCCTGATTTTGGTGCTATGTATTTCTGTAAGGTTTTTCGCTTGTAACATCAAGAATTTTATCACATTTCTGACCTGTTATTTCTAAATTGTTCAGACATATCCTTGAAGTAGCAGATCCGGTTAATATCGTGGTTAGTCCCATTGACAGTATCGGAAAAACCATTTGTGGTGGAAAATTTATAATTCACACGTCCATTACAAATTGAATTCGCTCATGTACGAAATTTCAACTTTGTTCTCGTATACTCCTTCTTCAGAGGCTAAATACTTATGACAAGCCTCTTGTAGCATTTCAGCGAGTTTGCCACAAATGAAAATACTCTCACAGTCAGTTGTTGATTGTGTGTTCTTCAGATATTTCCACAAGGGACATACTTTCTCCGTGTACTCAACAGTCACTACCATTGACATCATTCTCTTAACATGTACATTGTCTATGTCAACATCCTTGCAATCAGCGTGTTATGTATCCGTGACTGGATTAATTAACATGCCCCTGTCACGTATCATCACTTTTTCATCCACTACAACGTCGGCCGTTATTCATTAGCGCAACTCTCAATTATTTACTCTTACTACGTTAAGACCTTTTTACTATTACATATTACTATGTTTGTCTATATATGTATGTATATATATATATATATATATATATATATATATATATATATATATATGCCTATATCATCATCCGGTGCCATGTCGGTTGGCGTAGGCGGTCATGGCTCTCCACAGTTCTCTGTCCACAGTAATATGTATCAAAGTCGTTGTTTCCTTGCCGTGCCAGGTTGTCAAACTGTCTAATATTTTCTCACGTTATCGCCCTCTGTCTCTGTTGCCTTCAATTTTGCCTGTTGTGACTATGTTCTCTAAACCTGCCTATCTCATGAAGTGGCCACATAGTATGCATATATACCAGGCTCAAAAGTAGACATTTGGAAACACTAAGCAATCTCTGACTCCTGTGTTCTTTGAATAAACTAATGTCGGTTGTTTTGCCTCTGTGGATTCCTTTTAGAGCTCTCGGTTGGGGCAGTTGACACGATCTTCTCTTTAGACAACCGTTTAGCTCTGTGGACTGGACATTTTAGCAGCGGTTTAACCGGTTTCAATTTGCGTTTTAGCTCAAACGGACAAAGGTGAATAGACAGCGCTGCTTGACACTTTGCGAACGTGATCCGGGTATGAATTAACCAGGCCCACAAAAAAAACTATGTAATTTTGTACTTAACAGCATTAGGTCAAAGAGTGAAGTTTTTCAATTATCGACATTGCTTTACATTCAGAGTATATACTCCTTTATAATTAAATTTAATTCAATATAATGTAATGGTGCAGGTCGTGAGAGGTATTCTATCTCACTGAGACTGAGATATCATTGAATTGAAAGGTACAATGCTCCTTCTTCGATATGCTTACTATCTCCAAATTTCCGAAGCCGGTAAACATTTATGCATATAGATCTAGGTACAAATTTGGAGAATTTATGTTGTAAAGTTTACAAATTATTTAATTTTAGTGCTCGAGGTTGCGGGTTCAAAGTTCATCATATACGTTTTTTCCACAGATGTTTTGTTTTCTGTATATATATGAAGACTGGATATAGAATTGTGTGCTCTGATTGACTTTCTCAACATAAATCTGTTATAATAACATCCATATAGTTTTTATTTGGCTAGAAATTCAAACCTCTTTTGGTGATGCACGCTGCTTTAATATGGAGGCTAGCCCATTTTGTTTATACCAGGGCGTGTGGGCATTAACAAAAACATCATAACTGTTAAATGACACATAATTTTTGGGCAATGATTATGAAATGGTGACCGCTTCTCTCAGACACTATACCTATGACATTGAAAGGGATGTAACTGTAATGTATGTTTAAGTTGATACCAGTTATCTAAGGGAAGTAATTAAAATACAAAATGTATCGGGGCAAGTATCTTATCCAGCAATTTAGTACACAAGGGGCGGGCTATCAACTACTAAAACTCAAATACTATGGACATAAGGTGGTAATTGACCGTCCAATCTGAACCCGTTTATTAATTAGGAGACCGTGGTTGGATTACTAGATCCGCAATCTACACTATTTTAATATATTTCGAAACCCTGATCTAATCATAAAGACATGAAGACCTTACTTGTGGGTAAACTCGAGTGGACGTGATCAAGAGGGAGGCAGAGATACAAATGGGAGAGTAATTTCGCGAGATGGACAAGTTGCAGTATAGCAGAGTGCACCACAAGACAAGAGACATGGGATGTTGCATATCAGCTGCAGCCAACCTTCGTTGCAGAGTTGGCACTAAATGATGATGATCTAACTTAATTAGACAAATGTCAGCGGTTGAAAGAGAGTACATCACAATAGGAGATAAGTTTTATTTAACCAATAACCTGAGCTTCGACCTACGGCATACACCCTGATATAAAAACGCAGCAACCTCTGAAAAGATGAGAAGTGCAACAGCTCGACTGCAGAGAGTAGTTAGAAAGTCACGGGCAGACCATAGACCATCTACAGAGATCATCCCATGCCCAAACTGTCCAAGGAAATTTGCGGCCCGAATAGGGGTTATCTACGAACTCCCAATCAAGGATATATTCTAACTGAATATTAAAGCATAGATGTAGCAAATGGTCATCTTCACTTGTGATGGTCGAACAACACAACACACACTGATATAATCAACATTGATTCGCATCAAAATTAAAACTGTGTCCTTACTACAAAGAAGCTTTAAATATTGCTCGTCAAAAAACCAACCTAGTGTGTCATGTGACGTATTCCTTCCAGAACGTTGTCTTCCCAATGAACTCTCTGAACCTCTCTCTGTCTTGGGCGATGTGGCTTGCATTTTCTAGCGATGTATTCATATTATCTTTAATGCCGTCAGTCCATCGTCTTCTTGGTCTGCCCCTTCTCTTCTTCCCAGGTACTCTTCCCTCCATTATTTGTCTTTCTAAACAGTTATGTCTCTTTATATGACCAAACACGCATAGTTTTCTTTTTGTTATTGTGTTTAGTAACCAACACTCTGGAATATTCAGTGTGTTTATAATATCTGAGTTTCTGATTTTATCCTTCCATGATATTCTAAGTATCTTTCTGTAGCATTTCAGCTCGAAGGAGTTGATCTTCTTTGCCGCTGTTTTACTTAGAGTCCATGTTTCACAGCCGTATGTTGCAACCGGAAAAATAAAAGTTCGTAACATTAGCACTTTCGTTTCTATTTTGTTGTTTTTCCATATGTTTTTCAGCCGTGTTATTTTGCAATATGCCATTGCCAATCTCTTCCTTATTTCTGCCATGCAGTCTCCTGCACCGTTGATGTTTGCTCCTAAGTATTCAAATGTATCCACACATTCTATCTCGGTATTGTCTATTCTGTACCAACCTAGACATACATATAATGAGTTCCTAGACAATACAGTCCTATATACCTATAGGGAAACATCCTTCTAACGTGACGCTATTTGGCTTTTTCCATAAGTTTAATTGGCTGTCGGAACAAAAGTATACACAAATTGACCAATAAAAACTACGGGAAAAGCAAAACTGTGTATTCTTAGGAGGATGATTCCGATAAATCAGTAGGACTGTATTGTTGAGGGATACACTAATAATCATATAACATATGTTGCACATTCAATGAAAGCTATGGGGCAATGTGTAGTATTTTATTTCAGTTTGGTCAAGTTTACTAGTCACTCGTGATTCTCAAAAATGTTTTGATATCAATGAACGGGGCACTGTCTTCTAAAAGCACATTTACACAGTACCGGTATCAGCGACTCTGCTGCCTTCATATATAGTAGCACAGACACCAGAACACATACTATAGAATTGTACCAGTTTCACTGTTCACGGAGCGACAATCTGGTCCACAGGAACTTCTCTGCTGTGAAACCATCAGCACAACGAACTTCACGTACCGCGACGAAATTACACGAACTTTCGTGTTGCTTTGGTTATCACAGAGCGAACGCACAAGAAGAGGCGATATCTATGTTGCCCATATATTATCTAATCGTGGCTATTGACTGCACTACAGGCTTCCAACTAAAACGTAAACGTCACTTGGCGAGCCAATTTCAGTGCCATCCATTGATCGGCCTTGGCTATATTTGGCATGTGACTTCAAGTATGTAAGTAGAGACCAATCAAAAGCCCAACAATAATCGAAAACGTTTTAATAATCAAATAAAAAATTTTAATAATCAAAATACGAACGGGGGATCCTAATTAATTCTATTACAAGACATTTACTGTCAGTAACCACGATCTAATCGACAACGGGACCGTAGTGAAGTGTGCTGAATTAAATTTAAAAAAAAAAAGAACTATACTATTACCTACTTTTCTGTAAATTATTTTATAATATGTTATTGGTAATATTACTGTAAAGCTATCCATACATGCATCTTACCAAGTGATGTAACTGACAGTATTACCCAAGGGGGCACCTAAGTCGAACACATTAATTATTTAATTATCAGAAGTATACACACTGGAAGATCGTTTCTGTTTAATGAGTAAACTCAATAGTAAAGCTGTATAGTTCTTGCAGTACACTTTGCATGTTGGTGTCACACACTATAATATTGTTATTACTCGTAGTCCGAAAACAACAGACCCGACTACCTCCAACCTCACACATCTGCTCGTGAAACGATTTCGTATTTTATATTTTACCGATGTTTGAAGGTCTCTTTGACTGAATGAATGCTATTTTTAACAGTTCACTAACGAGGACAGTAATGTATGCCTCACCGACTTTGACTTGCCTACAAACCACTATATCAGTGATTCCCAAACTTTAAACTTAAACCCTCACTGTTAGAACTCAAATTAACCACATTTTTTCAACCACCTAATAATTCTTGAAAACTACAGATCCAATTGGGCAAGCGTCGTGTTAGAAGTAAACAAATGTTTCTCTTGTTTTTGTCATTAAGAGATGTTCATATGTACAAGATAAAACTATATATGGCTATTAAAATAATGTGTTCTTGGGATATCACATTATTTTTTTTAAATATATCTTTTAGCATTCTTATATATTTAGTCAAAATTATGTCTTTAATGCACTGAATCCCAAAATCTATTGCCCCCCTCAGCTCCCTCCTCTTTCCACAATGAGATTAGATCCTGCCATTTAAGGAGGCGCACACCCAAGTGTGGAACTACTCAGTTAGTTGATACATTTTTTTCTTCCTCTTCTGCGATCAGTTATTAAACATTCAGTCAAATACTGGTAATATATTGAGTGGTTTCCTTTATGTCATTTTGGGTTCTCCATAACTAGTTTTGGATAAGGTAAATACATCTTGTCCAGTTCTGTGGAGGTGGTATAGGAGGAGGTCTGTGCGGCCAAGGTACCGAGTTCGATTCCAGCTACAGGCAATTGTGCATCCGAACCGTTCAGAAAGCACTGGCAAACTTCTGAGCATATTTATATTGCCTAGAAAATCACTACAGCGAAAAAATGCTCGGTTGATAGCCACGTCATGAATAGGATATGCTAAATATGATATTTATGCTACCAAAAATAATAATACATCTTATCGAGAACAGCATAAGGTAGATAATCCAGAAAATATTACATTTGCTAATTTATTTTCACAGGTTCTTTAATCGGTTATCCCCCGTTGAATTTTATTGCACTTTTTTGTAAACAGTAATGATTCTAAGTACATTTTAAAACACATTGCATAACTTTGAAAATTAGTCTTCTGAGTATGAAAGACAGCTCTGGAAAAAACTATTCTGTGCTTATAGGAGACAAATACTAACCTCATAATTCACGAGGAATCAAACAGACTATATAGAACTTTAAACAGCCTTTTACTGTTTATAATTGTTGGTATTTGTGTTTAGTAAAATGTACCTCTTATGGTAAGATCTGCTCTTTTCAAGCGCGAACCTTAGTCCAATTTGGCTATATCAGAGAGTTTAACTGTTACCATAGACAGTACTAATTACTCAACTGTAAAGTGGCTTTCATTCGGTATGTTTGTGATTATTGTCTGGCTATTCATGGGACACTAGTTATATAATTGAAGTCGCCTACCAAAAATAGCCAAGGCCAGCCAATGAAACTCAGGGAAATAATTACAACTGGCCTTCTAGATCATCAGTTCACACGGTCATCAGTTGCGCCCGTTTGTAGTTAACCATACCACATATTGAAATACGCGGTTCTGGTAATCCAGTCACCGCGACTTCCGGGATTGTATAATAATTATAAGTGATGCATGTTATTGGCATATAAGACCTTTGTTACTTATTTTACTATAAACTACAAAGTTGGGGAGTTAGTAAAATTTACAAGCTTCTTAACAAGATTTATTTTCGTTTTGTATCACAAAAACGTATTATCTATGTTTGTACTATGATTTATTTGCAGTTTTCTTCTGTGTTCTCTCACATTTAACCAGCACGATTTCTCGCGTGATTTCAGCAAGAAAGCATGAATATGTTGTTCTACGGTCATAATACTTTTAAAAAAAATATGTTTTCGAGGTTATCTCTTGTGGATGCAATAGGTTTATTAATTCAACTAGCATCCATCTGCACTATCGGCACATAGTATGGAAGACATTCCAACTCGGTCAGCTGAAATGTAGATGCATTGGATATGTGGCCAATGTCAATGTCCCGATATGGGTAGATGTCGTCACGAGCATCAAAAATAGTGAGCAAGTCTCTGGAGAAGTAAACCTGAAATATTGTAAAATATCGGCATCACAGCGCAAGGGATCAGCGTCATGTGCAAATAGAATGGAGAAAATGCTATATGGAAATCGTACAAAAACACCGCCTTTTTTAAGCCTGATAGCTAGCTTCTAACTACACTCAAGAAGAATGTCTCGTGGAATAGAAACATAATATAAATCTCGGCTTTCCTAGATATGTGTAGTGTATCAGACCTGGACCTTGTGTTCAAGATGTCGGTGTATGATACCTCGGTTAGAAGGCGAACGAACGAGAAACAAACCCTACTGTATAGTGTTTTCCATACTGGAAACATATCATCACTGATGAAAAAAGGTTAAGTACCCGTTGGGAACATGGACAATGCGACTAATTATGCGACACAAGTTAGCTGGCAGCGGAACACCTCGTGTGAGATAGACATAGTCTAGCAAAGTCTAAATCGCTGAATACCGCCTCATCGTAGACAACCACCCAGAAGCATGTTTTGACCTGTAAAATCCAAGGATCCATTGGGTAATAAACAATCACTGCGACCAGTCGATACACATCCATCGCATGGCGACAGAAAGGAAGGATGTCAAAAGGCAAGAGAAACTCACCGAATGAACAGAGTGCTGAAAATTGATGTACTAGGCATAAAGACGCAAAATAACGCAGCTCCGCCATGAAACCAGCAGCACAATGTACTTCTCGCTCTCCGGCGGAAATCACACGGACAACCATGTTGGTTATCAGGGAACAATGAAGAAGTCTAAGGTCTTCTATACATTTTTAATATCATAAGACCATATTCATATAACATATGCATATAAATATTGCCAATGACACGCTATAGAGGCATCTCCTTATTAGGACACACAGGTATGATCTACGAAAAAATAATAGAACAGAGAATGCGATACATTGCAGAACCACAGTTGAGTCCCTCTCAGTTTGGCTTCAAAAGGGGGGGGGCAAGCTGTACAGTCGTACTTTTCACACTGAGACAACTGAGTGAAAAATCAATCGAATACAATCAAGATTTAAACACATTATTTGTAGACCAGGAAAAGGCATTCGACAGTAGATAGAAACATTCTATGGGAAATCTTAGAAATGTATAACATCAGAGAACAACTGTTAGATAATATGAAAGCGATATATAAAAAATGCCAAAGCTCAGTAAGAACAACAGATGGAATGACTGAACCTTTTGAAACAAGATCTGGAGTAAAACGTTGATGTGTACTTTCACCCCTACTTTTCAACATATACATGGACAGAATAATAAAAGAAGCTCATATCAACAAAGAGAAAAACATTGCAAATAAACTTGATAAGGAACTTAATAATGAAATCAATGAACTATTATTTGCCGATGATCAAAGTTTAATATACAAAGATGAGTAAACTTTGCAAAGGCACATCAATGTTTTGCTGTTAGCATGTCAGAAGTACAACATGAAAATTAATGTACAAAACACAGAAGTTATGAAAATTAGTAAGTCTTCAGTACCAATGAATATAACAATAGATAATACCAAAGAACACGCCAAAGAATTTAAATATCTAGGCAACATTTTTTCCGATGATGGAAGACTACACAGAGAAATAGAAACAACGTGCCAGAAAGCAAACACAATGACTTAGCAACTTTCACCATTACTTCTTCATCCAAAAATCAAGATGGAAATTTAAAAAAAAAATAATATCTACAAATTTTATACCAACACTGTGCTACCAATGTCAAACATGGTCTTTAACAGCTTCGTAGTAAAGACAAACCGTCACATGTGATATGAAGTGTCTGAGAAAAAGCTGCAATGGTTACCAAACTAGATAAAATAAGAAATGAAGAAATTAGGAAAATAGTTGGTATAATATCATGTATCGAAAATATTGAGAGACAGCAAGTAAAATGGTTCGGTCACCTTATGAGAATGAAACCATACCAAATACCAATAAGAGCATATAATACAAGAATATCCGGTCGTAAAGCCAAAGTTAGACCAAGAAAACGGTGGATAGAAAACATCAAAACAGACTTGAACAAACATGGACTAAATGCAACCTCGGCAACACATATGGCCTTGGAACGGCAGCTTAAGCTCCCACCCCTACGCCTAACGGCAAGTGTGAATGCGATCAACAATCATTCACCTGGGGATAGACAATAGACAATAGAAAATGACACGCTTTTTCGTGATGCGAAATTTTCTATGCTTTAGTCATTATCATACTGTGCCCATATCTGGAGTAGTGACCCATCAATCATTTGCACAGAGTCTTTCTTTCTGATAATAATATGTCAGTCATGAGAACTGAGGTCATCTCTCTGGAAGTATATTTTGACTTAGTAACATAGCCTCACACGTTTGCTGCATTCTTTATTGACAGCTGTACTTTCAACAGCACCGGTTTTATATTGCGGACATAGTAGGTTCGCTAACTGTCTCCCGGGACCAGCTCTAGTGACACGATCAGGAAGGAAACTTCTTGAGACACGATAATGCAACAGACATGCTATCTGTATGAACAATCTCCACAAGAAAGCTTAAACCCTGAGACAAATAATGAAGACAAATAATAACCTAACGGCTCTTGTATAACTAATACAGATATTAAATGTTATATGTTTGTTGTTACTGAGGATATTTCAATACCTGTACGGGATGCGTGTTGTTGTTGTAATAGTCCTTGTCTCGATTGGTCCGTTCGGGTTACTTTGAGTGCACGCTTTGAATGTCTTGACGAAATCGCATCTTTTGTTGGAGATGTGGTTAGTCAAGTACAGAAGCACGCGTGTGCAATGGTTGCTAGGCCATTTTGTGCCGTTGAACGGACTGGTTCAATTCCCATTAGTCTCAAGAATTTTTAAAAATTTTCCTCTGGCCTCCTACTTAAATTTATTTGATAAATAATTAAACCTCGATTTTATTCTCAGGATGCACCGCGTGAGGTTGCTACATATTCTTTGCTTTAACAAAACCATTTATTGATACAACACAATGTGCATTTCTCAACATGTACTATCTGTCGTGAAGATATTAGCAACAATTCATTAGTGTCTCTTTCCTGTATTATTTGGTAATGTTTTTTTAAAAAAAAAATCAAGGACACAATGTCATAGAAAAGAATTTCGTTACTTTGCACATCTACATTTCTTTGATTTCATATTTCTTTGATCACATATTTCTTGATAAGTGCCAGCCCGATATTCCTTACACACATCATCCTGCCTTCTTAGTTAAAGAACTCATTCAAAAATAGATAATGTTGTATCTAAACTCAAATTAACTATGCACAGATGTACAAAAACTGCTAAATATTGATTTCCGTAACTGTATCAGTACTGTGAGTCACAGATTGCAGGCTATAATAGCGTGCATATAACCTAGCGTACTCTCGTTTCTTCATGGGAAACAATCATGTGCTGTGTAATGACAGATTGTTAAAGTTATTAACACATCAATAAAGTTGAAACATTCATTACTTTTCCACTGTTATATTCTCCAATCTTGTACTAGACTATTCCAGAAGATAAGATTGCAGTAGGAACTTCAATACTTAAGTGTGATAAAAATGAGTTGCTGATATTAAAACTGGTTGCAGTGAATTAAATGACAAGGGAACAGGCGGAGGAAGGAAAGAACGAATGATACTGGAAGCGACTGTAATGTCCAATTATTTCTCAAATATTAAATGATTTACTGCACTGGTTCTCAAGCATTTTAGACTGTGGTCCCTTTTTTTAGACATATTTTCTTTCTATCCCATTGTTCTGCTACAAGAGAGATCCATCGGAAGTTTGCGAATGAACGCTGAAGAAGAAGAAAAATATATGTATATTTGATGACATTCCTTGGGGACTGAAATTAAATTACGTGAAAACGTTTTTGGAAAATAATTAACCCCTCCAACATTTTCAACAACTTGTCAAGATTCCAGGTACCCCTCACCGCTTAATTATGTCAATCCCCTCTCCCCCACCCCCGCCAAAAAAATAGTTGCAGAAAATGTGCGAAAAAATGCATCATTTTTGTTCTTCAAATTTTAAAGATATGTTTCATATTCCCACAATTTCATTATTGTATAAAATAGTTTTGCTGAAGTCTATTTTTGTCACACTTACCCCCCCCCCCCTCCCCCGTAAAACTTTATCAGACCTTCTCTCCCCTTATTTGTTAACGTAATTTATTGACAGCTCCCCATAGTTCCTTATCAGCCTCTTTACTAACTTAGGATTTTAGGAGATTTGCCTTGTTGCAGACAAAGACATGTTTCAACACTGAAATATCATTAGTCCATCGTCGTCTTGACTATTACATTTCTCTGTTACCGGCTACCATGCCTTCTATTAATTTATTCACTGATAATAGGTAATACATTAAAATATGATAATAGGTAATACATTAAAATATGATAATAGGTAATACATTAAAATCTATTTTTTAAGGTTTGATAGATGTGTAAAATTGTGTGACAAACTTTTATAACGTGTTTTATCATTTCTTATTTGTGAGATGTTCTTGTTATATATAGAATCTACACAGTGCCGTATTTAGACTTGATACAGCCCTAAGCTACTTGAGATATGTGAGCCCTTTATAAGTCCAGATATTATATATCAGTGCAAAATATAATATTTGGGGACAAGCAAAACAGTGGGGGCCTAAGTTATAGCTTGTTTAGCTTATACGTAAATCCGGTTCTGAATCTACATCAGATGTTCTTCGTGAGGACATTTCAATGTTTGTGCTTAAACTTAATTTCCAAGTGCTAGTTTTTTTTTGCAATATTTTATTTAACCTTCTCATTTTATCTCCTCTTGTCGATTCCAGTCAAGTTATATTTAATAATAATATTTCACGATTTCTTTCTTCATCGACTCATAAACTGAAACTTTCTTTACAAATATTCGGTGTTAGTATCTAGTGTCTGTTTGTCATTTTAGAAAATAACCCTTTGTTTATTGAAACTTTATACAAAGTATGACGGAGTCTGTATGTTGACAAAATTAGCAATACTTGATGACACATATTTGATGACACATGTGATGACACATATTTGATGACATGACCTTTTTCTAATCAAGAGAGTTTTTCAATTATTTATGCGAAGTAAGGGGACGCCCATACATTACATAAATAATTAGAGGTAGGAGGAAAGAGATGTGAAATAGAGTTTGACAGTTGCTGACACGGGGGAAGGGTGACAGACATTGACCTTTTTAATACTGTTGTTATACGCCAATTAAAGTGTTTAAATTTAAAAATTTGTCAGAAAATCTGAACACAAATCAAGTATTTTTCCGTACTTTATCTGCTAAATAATTTTTTAAGCCAGGAAATGTATGTGTATTTGGGAGGGGGGGGGGGGGTGTGGAGGATAAATTATCTACATATTGGGAGGGGGGGGGGTGTGGAGGATAAATTATCTACATATATTTATACCTTAGTTCTTAGTTTTTCGATAAAAGTTCAAAATTGGCCAAAAATGTTGATGTAATTTATATAGAGTATATCCGTGTAATATTTTCACCAGCAGAGTCATTCAAAAATATGACCCACTACTTCTCAGTATGCACTTTTCTAAGGTTGGTTGGTTGGCTGGTTGTGATTCCCAGGAATTGCGAGCGATTTGCTCTTACTTCCTATGTGCAGTGGGGAAGTTTCTCAGGCCTTTATTTCATATGCAGGAGACTTCAGCTTTCATGCCTAGTGAAGGAACCTTCTACTCAGATGTCACGAGACGAGTTGATAGTTTGCCTGGGTCACCCGTTGTGAGTCTTTCCTCTGATGAGGCGCTTCGCAGTCAAGGTGCTATTACTAGTGTAGGAAGACCATTCCATTATCACCTTTCGTGTCCCTAGGTCCAAGGACTAATTTCACCAGTCTGTATGATAAAAAAACACGCAGCGTCTGCTTCCGAGCATTCGATCTGCACTGAGAGCCACCCTTCCCCCAAGTGTCTTTCATGTGAGGTTGGAGGAGGTCTCCCAGTGCGTGGATTGATGGATGCTGAGTTGTGTGCCCATTTAACGAAAGTTTGTTTGGTTAAATAATGTATAGTTTATTTCGTTAAAAGCGTTGACACATTATTTCGTAATGTACCGCTGTATTCGAAGCTTATTTTCATACCTAGGGGTGCATGCTCAAGTTGGCGTATCCAAATGCCTGATTGATGACTCCTACTGTGAATGGGGGCAATTGTGGTGGAACATGTGGGTTTCTGTGTGTTCCCGTGCATGAACAGTACTTTCGCCAGCCGGTCTCGTGCTGGACAATTGTAGCTTCATTGCCACTATATCGTTTGACACACAAAAATCTTTCCTCTATCGCTTGTTCCCTTTTCAAGATTCAATGTGTACTCTTAGGATCACCTTATCTTACCAAGATCTACCCATATCGCGACATTGAGATTGACCGTTCCTCCATTGTTTCCGAAAGAATGACCACTGCTGAATGATCCAATGCTGGCCGAGGCAAATGCATAGAAGTCTTACGTAACTATGTGTCGAGAGTGATTTTAGATGTGTTGGCGTAGATATCTCGGAGGTATTGCTTGTCTCTGTGCCGGTAATTCTCATTTCATCTCCAGTCTTTCACGGACACAATCCTACAAGTATTGGTTAGGAATACATAAATCACAGGTGTTGGCAGAACGATGTCATATGCCGATGATATCCTGGTGTATAGACAGGGCAGAAATCGAGAAGAGTGCGTCGTGGAACTACAGAAGGAGCTGGACAGACTGACAAATTGGTGTCGAGATACGGGAGCAGTGGTTAATCCGTCTAAGGCATTTGTGACGTGGTTTTCCTTGAACAATCACATGGTAAAGACACCCATGCCACAAATTTCGTTGTCCGGGAAAAGTTTAGAAAGAACTAGCACAATGAGATATCTGGGTGTGTTTTTTGACAGAAGCCTGAGTTTCAGGGAACATGTTGACCACATTATCATAAGGGCAGGCAAAGGCTTAGCAGCAATGAAGGTTATGGCTGCTGCGCAGTGTGAGCAAAGATTGTTATTTCTTTTGTACCAAGGTTTGGTTGTGGCTGTGGTGGAATATGCACTGGCAATTCTTACTCTTAGCCAAACTCAGATCGAAAGACTGGATAGAGTCCAGAAGGCAGCAATGCGTATCATTCTGGGATGCACAAGAGACACATCGACAAGAGCTATGCGATACCTACTTGACTGCCCAACAGCTGAGCATAGATTACAGTATTGCCGTGCACGGGCGTACCTTCAAATACATGCAGATAAGGAACACCTGTTGCATTCCGAAATACAGAAAGTTAAAGGCAGCAGACTCAAGAGAGGAAGGTCGTGGATGGGACGTGCTGAAGATGTAATACAAAGCGTGTGCGATTACAGGATGTGGCAGCAGGTGCGGAATGGATAGGTCTACCCACAGATTTCGAAACTTGTTTGAGAGTAGTAATATCACTTAGCAGGGAATGCAGAGAATGGTGTCCCACAGCTGTGGAGAAAGAAGTGCAGGCTTTAATCAGTGAGAATAATGAAGAGGGGGATAAGATTATATACACTGATGGATCTGTAATTAGGCATTTTCGCAGTACTTGGGCCTTTACAGCTCAGTGCGCAGGTAAAACGATCAAGGAGGAAAGTGGTGCCTTTGCGGTCACTACGAGTAGTATGACCATGGAGACTATGGCGGTGACCAAGGCATTTGAGTGGCTACGCACACAGAAGGTAACGCAGGTCTGCATCTTGAGTGACTC
Organism: Meghimatium bilineatum; assembly: GCA_034231615.1. Lineage (NCBI taxonomy): Eukaryota > Metazoa > Mollusca > Gastropoda > Stylommatophora > Philomycidae > Meghimatium > Meghimatium bilineatum. The sequence continues at coordinate 32,357,724 of CM067317.1, read as the reverse complement.
TATGAGTATGATTAAGAAGGTACAAGTGGGTCTCGTTCGCGAACAGTGGATTGAGGCCTTGAGAAATGCGAGTTTGAAAGCGGTTACATTTATTTTCGTGCCGGGACATGTGGGCATTCGAGGCAATGAAAGAACGGATCAACTGGCATCGTGTGCGATGGGGCAATGGATCGCGCTGACGTTTTAAACTCCTTAAGAGATATAACACGCGAGAGTGAGACTAATGTGGATGATGATTCCTTTTAAATGGCTAGGATTAAAGATCAGTGATTGAAATGCGGTGTTGCTAGAGGTGAACATTTTGGAGGGCGCAGAAGAATGATGGTCAACCAGCATAGGACCGGTACTGTCAGCAGAAGTGTGATGGCGGATACACTCAAGGAGAGATCGGAGCAACTATGGATGTGTCCAGTTTGCAGTGATGATGATCCGACGACTAACTAACTAACTAACTAACTAACTAACTAACTAACTAACTAACTAACTAACTAACTAACTAACTAACAGAAAAAGCAGCTGTATTTCTATTTTCAGGGTGCACCACTAGGAGGTACTTTTAGGATCTTAGTTATCTGCTAAACCTGGGTTCGCACGAGAACAACGCGAACCCTTTTCACCCAGCACTTCTCTAAGAGTGTATATCTATTTCTGACTTGGACAACTGTTTCATGTGGTATGTTGTATTAAGCTACAACTTGAAACAAGTTCATAATATCAATATTTATCGATTGCTTCAATCATCAAAAACTAGGAGCGATTAGCACTTGCTTCAATTATGTAAGGTATACAACGACATTTCCACCTGTAATTCCACCAATAAAAGTGATATATCGCAACATTGACATATACAAAATTAATACACCAAGGACACTGAAATCTGCTCCAGTGAGAGGGAATCCGGATCACATTGTGTGAATCTAACACATATTTTATATTCATACATTTCTCTCTCTCTCTCTTTCTCTCTCTCTCTCTCTCTCTCTCTTTCTCTTGATGTAACTGACTGACGCTCGTATTGCGCTTTCTGATTGCTATATTTATCTGCCTAGATAATTTCCCTGTGTGCTAGACGGATGTATCTCTCCATGATTTTTTGTGTTCGACTAACTGTTCATGTTTATATACTTCGAGTAATATTTACATATATATATATATATATATATATACATACTGTATATATGAATAAGGATTCTGTAACAATCTACAAATGAGAATTATAGAACTACATCTATTCTATATCAATATATGTCTCAGAAACATGGACAATAAACAAACAATTAGAAGACATAATTGATGCCTTTGAGATGTGGATTTATCGAAGGATAGGGAGAACATCACGGAAAGAGAAGAAAACAGACAAAGAGGTTATAAAAACACTTAATATAAAGAGAGAATTACTAAGAGAAATAAAGAGCAGGCAAATAAAATATTTTGGACACATTAAAAAACATAACACTTTGTTGAAGACTTTACTTGAGGGTAAAGTTGAAGGGAGGCGAGCAAGAGTTTGACAGAGATACAAGTGTGTGTGTGTGTGTGGGGGGGGGGGGGTAACATCACACGATGGACAGGTTACAGTCTAGCAGAGTGCACAACCAAAAAAAGAGACAGTGGATGTTGGAGATCTATTGCAGCCAACCTTCGTTGAGGAGACGTCATTTAATGATGATGAACGTAGAGGATTTCTGAAATTTTTTTTTTACTTCGACGGACGTTCTCAAACTTCTACAGATTAGCAGGATATAAATCGGAGAGTTTTGGGTCATTGTTGATAATTGTGCTGCGATATCTGAGATTTTGAATCTAACACAACCGACTTCAGCCATATGCGAAATGCAGACCACTTTACCGACTCTCCCGGATAATCGGAAACAGTTATTACACTACAAGAAGACGTGACGACACACCTAGTAGATATGATATTACAATACCCCTTGTCATTGCACACACTCCTCTCACTCTTTGTCATTGCACATACTCACTTCCCTCATTCCGTGTTATTGCACAAACTTACTCTCCTCACTCATCATTTTTATTTATAGCATTCTCTATATGCTATCACTCCAACAACGTATTCTTGTGTCTGAAGCTAGTCAATAACTCTATTGATTTGGTCAACCGTATCACATCTCTAATCACTGGAATAATCAAGGGAAGAAGAGACAGGTAGACAAAGAGAGAAATTCATGGATATGTTGTCATTATGTTATGAGAGAATGCCACCAACTGAACTTATTAAAAAAACAAGAGACAGGTAGTTCTGAAGAAAAATAATCGCATAAGCCACTTAATTGATTATCACTTTTCAGTACTGTGCTTTCAACTACATCACTTTTCGCCAATTAGTCTTCTCTTTCGTTGCATCTGACTCCCGCATAAGCAGGACAGTATATCCATGTACTATTCTGATTATCCGAGTTGTTTCCAAAAGTATGTGTCTATGCCTAATCAGGGCAAGAGATAAATGTATGGATGATGGGAGACAACCGATACTGGAAGTGGTAGGGCTGCGGTAACACAGGCCAAATATTCAAGATAAAGCGGAGAAAAGTATATGTGTTACATATATGTATAAACAAAACATACTAGCGTTGTCAGTATATTCATTGAATCTGATGTGTTTAGTTGCTGCTGACGTTATCTCCAACTTATTATATACTAAAGGAGAGACTTGTCCAACAGTCTGAAACCGAATTGAATCTGATAGTTATCAGATAAAGTTCATTTGGAAATTATAGGAGATCAGTGCTTAACCCTTTCTAGCTTTAGTCATAGTTCAGATTAAGCTATATCCTTCTTCTGTGTATATACGATATTCAGGAGAAAACGTTAATTTAAGACAATTTAGTGTGTCATGACATTTTAAACCAAGGACCCAATTCCTAATTGTTCATATCAGGTAATATAACCCTTAATAAATTTGACCTGCAGAAAATACGCGAGTGATGTTATTAAAACTGATAGGTATCTTATCTGTCTATCATTTTTCTAAAATAAATATAGGTGATTTGTTTGTGGGTCACATAACCAGTTTAATTAATCACTTCACGTTTTGTTAGTTTGTTTTGCCTGCATGCACAACAAGGAAGAGGAGCTTAGAGAAGGCATACTCCATGACATAGCTTAACAAATATAGATGGAGACTGTCGGTAAGTTACGTCAACAATTGGAGGGTACGGGGAGGAGGTGGGTCTGTTAAAAGTTTAACAGCTGTTCAACAAACATGAGTTTGACAAAAGTTGACGTGATCATTTAAAAAAATTGATAAATTTGATTGTTTGAATTTGATTTGTAAAATATAAATTGTTTGAATTTATTTAAAAAATATCTCAATATGATTATTTGATTTTTATAATATATCAATTCGATTTATTAAATTATTTTTTCCCCCACAAAAGTCTTTTCAAAAAAGCATGTACGTTTTTCGTTATCGTTCTGAAAATAAATATTTATATGGGGAGGGGTAACATTTGTTGTCATAATTGAGCCATAAATCCTTGACAGAATGTTTACGTGAGGGAGGGAGTAACACAATTTGTAAGAAACTGTTGACGTGAGGGAGGGAGTAACACAATTTGTAAGCAACTGTTGACGTGAGAAAGGAAGTAAAACAATTTGTAAGCAACTGTTGACGTGAGGGAGGGAGTAACACAATTTGTAAGCAACTGTTGACGTGAGGGAGGAGGTAAAATAACTGATAGACAACTGTTGACGTGAGGGAGGAGGTAAAATAACTGATAGACAACTGTTGACGTGAGGGAGGAGGTAAAATAACTGATAGACAACTGTTGACGTGAGGGAGGAGGTAAAATAACTGATAGACAACTGTTGACGTGAGGGAGGGAGTAACACAATTTGTAAGCAACTGTTGACGTGAGGGAGGAGGTAAAATAACTGATAGACAACTGTTGACGTACATTATGAACAACGGACGGCAATGAAAAGTGTTATCCGGCCTTGCAAACCACTTTACCTGGCCCGCCATGTTTATTCTAATAAAACTATTTGGTCTAAAAATGTGTTGATCCTAGTCCAAGTAAAAAGTGTTTAATCCACCCCCAACGACCCACAAATATTGTCTCCCTCTTCTGTATATCGCGGAATAAAACAGAGACGAAGATCAAAATATGTCTAAAATAACAATTTATGTTTTTTTCAAACACTTTCATATATATGCATGTATATCCATATGTCTGTATATTTTTCTGTCTATTTATATCTATATACGCGTATATGTCTGTCTATATATGCTTTTGTCTGTCCTTTTGTTTTTCTTTTTATATTGCCCTGCCTATCTTTGTGCTCTGTCCGTCCATCTATCAGGGCTGTATTTCTGTATCTGTCATCGGTTTGTTGGTTTGTATGTGGGAATGCCTCTCTGTACTGTCTGGTTGACTATCGGGCCATCTGACTCTAAGTGTGCACCCTGTTTGTCATGTCTGTCTGCCTTCCTGTTGTCCATCTACTACCTATCTAGTATGTCTGTCTTACGATTTGTTCGTCCCTCCGTCCTGCCGATTCTCAGCTTGCATATTTATCTACATAGCCTAGGAGCATCTTACCCACACATCAAATTATGCAATCAATAAATTAATCCATCAATCCATTCATCTCTATTCATCTATCTATCAATATGTACTTTTCTGTTCATCTGCGTCTGCGACGGACTTTTAGTCCGTCGTACTGAGCAGCCCGCTCATCCATCAATTATTTCATGCCACGCTATTTCATCTGCCTACCTACATTACTGAACCTCACTAAATCTGTCGTGCTGTGATTTGATTTTACCTGACATTGTGTTGTTTGAGACACAAAAACACAGAAGTTCATTAAGTGAGGAATGAACCGAGTAATCATACAATCTAGCCATGACCATCTGCATTATAAGACCCTTGCATAGAATTAATTAGGCCTTCATTTCCTCTGGTTCTATACGGGGATATGTTATCTCCGTATTTGATTATTTCCGTAGCCTTTGTTCATCCGACACCGGAAACTTATTTATAAATTTAAATGTTAATTTATTTCGTGTTAGGGTTAATATTAATTATGCAAATCATAACTCTCTTTAAATCGCCTAACCCTAAATAAATGAACAGTTAAATTTTTAAATAAGTGTGCGGTGTCTGATGAACATAGGCAAGGGTAATAATTTAATACGGGGGGGGGGGGGGGATGCACATATTTTCATACTGTAATCTTTTTATTATTGTCGTGATATAATCACGTGAACAAGTGCTGCTACTTTTGTTCATCAATACAATAAATACGTAGAAATATACGCGTAAAATATATGTGTAGAAATATATATATATATATTGAGATGGGTATATCTTCCTCTTTTTCTTCAGCGCTCATTTTCAAACTCCCGCTGGATCTCTTTTGTAGCAGGGCAATTGTCCTACTAGATTTCCAGTAGGATATAGTTCAGAGAATGGAAATGCATTGTGTCGCCGTTTTATTTGTGCCAATGGCACGACACATCCGTCTTTGTCAGAAAAATTAGTATATTAAAACATGTATATTGCAATGAAAGCTCACAGATAAGGTGTGTTCAAATCCCTCCCCATTAGGAGATTCGACAATTACTTTTAGTACTAGATTCTCTGCCAATGCCCCTCCCCTACCCCCGCCCCCCCCCATTTCATGATTCTTGGGCAAGGTCACCAGAAATCTCTTGATAACAAGGGAGTTACACGTGAAAATATGCGAAGGACTTTTTTTAGTTAAACCCCTTACCCTCCCGGCTCCACCTCCCTATTGCAGAAAAACCTACGGTCCTGTTGAAATGATGCTGCATAAATTGAATCAATGTTATTCCATGTTTATACTATTACTGCTATTATAGCACACACCGTATTGTAATTTTAAACATGCTCTTTTTGTCAACATTGGGCACACGACATGCAGATGGACTAGTCAACATTAGACTACTGTAGGTAATGTCAAATCCTAAAATGTCTCCTGCTTGTGTCATGACTTTGCAGGTTCAACAGACACTGAAATTTTGGATATCCTGGTGTTTCTCATAATTCGTTTGCGGAATCTATTTTAATTCGTCGGTGAACCGATGTCAGTTAGCCATGTGAACATGTATATAGGGGATACGACAGTATCAGTATAAGCGTCGAATGACAGTAATACTGAATGTTATCTCCTGTTTCAGTTATTATACCATGTGTAATAATTGAATATAGAAATGAAATTCAAGGTGATATGTAATATGTGAACAAGGTTCATTCAGATGACACCAATTAGCCCCGTTACTAAAGTTAAAGTGTTTTCTGAATTCGACCACATTCGTGCTGATGTGTTCAGATTACAATGTGAAGTCATGTAAGCTGAATGCTCTTGGTTGAAATATCTTGGTCTGATAAACTCTGATTTTCTAGTTTCCGAATGATTTCTAATAATATTATGTGCTAGGTACAAATGTTCGTGTGATTAAAGATGTTAGATACAAATGTTCGTGTGATTAAAGATGTTAGGTACAAATGTTCGTGTGATTAAATGTGATAAGCACAAATGTTCTTGTGATTAAAGGTAAGATTTTACAAGTGTTCTTGTGAGTAAAGATGAATTCATTGTTTGTAGAAAATTATTCAATGAATGTATATTATCTTTTTCATGCGATACTTTTCATCTCTGGATGTTCTATTACTATATGGTGACTAAGATATATAGGCCTACATATATATATATATATATATATATATATATATATATATATATATATATATATATATATATATATATATATATATACTGGCATGTCAAATTGTGTATAAAAACTACATTAACCTCATTCTCCTGATTACCCGAGCTCTTATTATAGAAGTCGTGGTAACGTTTAGAGAAAGTATGTCTCGTTTGTTTATATTTAAACCAATTCACCTAGTATAATGTAAGCCAACTACACGCATGGTTTAGCAGATTCTTACGACGTTCATGGCAGGTCATATTTGCTAATCATGTTCCCCTTTCGGGTACGGCACTATACCTGAGGTACAGTGATGCATGACAACACTTCAAATATATGAACTTACTATATATTACCACTATTTCGACATTCTCTGATAGTCATAACAAAATAACTATCTAACAGTAATAACAAAAATAACTATAATCATAACTTCTACATACACAGTATCCCCATTTGTGTAAAAATCTTCTTCTCAAAAGCATTGAATACCGCTGACAGAGATGACATGCACACCAGAGTGCACCGGCCGGCGCTCCATAGCTGGTCGAAAACCAGGGTCAGTGAACCACAGCTGGCCAAGACCCTCAGTACACTTTTACACAGTAGCCTGGAAACAGGAGTGCAGCAACCCTGCTGTAGCCTGGACAAGTACTAGGGATCGAAGATACGGGAATGCCAACCGGGCCCAAAAAAATGCTGGCTGAAGACGGATGTGTCAAGTCGAAAGGCACAGATAACGCAGCTTGCTGTAAAAAATGACACAAGGAAGATCACCCTCATACGTCCTTCTCAGGCCGGTCAGCGGAATGCTTTCAGAGGTTCCGCCGCAAGGCGTACGAAGAAAAAGAAGTAGAAGAATACCGCTGAGAGTTTTCAGTGCATTAAAGGAACTCCAGCAGAAACCACCGTTGCATTTAGGTAACAAGAGCTTCATCGTTCGCCGTTCCCGGAGTATCAAAACAAGGAAATAAACATACGATATATTATGAAAATACAACTGTATATTATGTAAATACAAATGTATGTTAAGTAAATACAGCTTTATATTATGTAAATACAGATATATATTATGTCATTATGACTGCATATTATGTAAATACGGCCGTATATTATGTAAATACGACTGTATATTATTTACATACGGTTGTATATTATATACGTACGACTGTGTTAAAATAGAGTGCAGCAATTTTGTCTTTTACCTTAAATGGATTAGGAGATAGTTGCTTCAATGTATAATTGTTTTCAGGGTTGTATACTCATCTTCACATAGGAGAGGGGGGGGGTTGTGGGGTTTTAATAGCTGTAGACACATCCTCACATAGGCAGGGGGTTTTATCAACACAAGTCATTGACTCATTTGTGTGTGTAATTCCCTCTTTTTCACGAGAAATGTGACTAAATTCCTAGTACTAAAAGTCATGTTCTAAGAAATTTGACTAATTTCCTAGTACTAAAAGACATGTTCTGATTTCCGAAAGGAGATTGGAGTTTAAACACTCCAGCCGCATTCCCGCTTATCTTCGGTATTAATTGTTTTATAGTGTTAAATGTCATTTATATTTTTTTGGGAATATATAAGGACTTGCAATTCAAATATGCATGTGTGCGTCTTGTTTTAACAAAGAACTATAGATGTGTGCTTCTTGTTCTAACATAGAACTATATATATGTTTTCTTGTTCCAACATACAATTATATGTGTGTGTGCTCGTGTTCTAACATACAATTTATTTAAAAGATAACATTGATACAGTTAATTGTTAAAATAATATTTATTTTATTTTTCCAGCTGATGTCAACATTTAGACATTTCTTCGAGTGTGCCACCTGCAAAAACAGTTTGAAATCTCCATAGATAAAGACAAGATTGATATCATATAGCTTAACTACTGAATAACAACAAACTTTTAAACCTTCGCGAACACACAAACCAACTTCTGTTTATTAAAACGTATTCTCAAATATCTAGGAAGTTTCGCATCTTCCCAGTTTGTTCCTCGTCAGCAATTTCATTATATACAGCGTGCAAGTTAAAAATTGGATCCATATAAAATATACACACAAAAAACCCGAGAAAATCACTGATCGAGGACAGAAATATATACAATTATAAGAAATACTAGTTGTGGAATATAGAATCTAAACATTTATCGAGTGTTGTAATAAAACAATCAAGGATTAGATAGAGACCTTGATTACCGCCTCTAGGGGCTTTAGGAAACTACAGTTCAGAGGTCAAACGTTATTAAACATATTTCGTGTCAGCTACTGCCTAGAAACATGGTGGTGACGGACAGTTTGTTGTGTCAGATAAAGGATGAAATGGAGAGTGACTCGGACACTGTAGACACTCAAACAGATAACAGCTCCTGTCCGTCATCTCCCACACCGGTCACAATACCACCAAATAAATGTCCTGTGCTTCCTATGGATACTGTGATTCTGGTTGCTAAAGCTAAAGATGGCAGCAAGAAATCGCTCGTATTTAGAAGCTTACTAAGGAATCGCAGAGCTCCTGGAAGAATTGAGAAAATCAGGATCATAAAAACCACCTCGTAAGTACACAATGGGATTTATTATGTTGTTGTCAATGTTATTATTTTATCTATGTCTTTAATGGGTTTGTTCTCAAACACCCACACGATCTCTGTTATAGCAAGACAATGGTCACTGCTACAGTGATGTTGTATGTCATAATAAATCACTGCTGCTGTACTGTTGTATATCATAAGAATGCACTGCTGCTGTAGTGTTATATGCCATAAGTAATCATTGCTATTGCACTACTATACATCACAAGTAATCACTGCTGCTGTACTGTTGTATGTCATAAGTAATCATTCCAGGAAGTAAAGGCTGCGAGGGAGATAAGATGGTTACCATCCTCATATAGCAGAGCCACTGAAATGTGAGATCGCTAACATCTCACACCCCTACGGCATTAATAAATGATATCGGTTAACTCCATTACTTTATTATATGTCCTGGCCCCTGGTTTAAACAATCTCTTCTTTAAGCTTTACGGGACAGGACAAAGCTTTTTTAGCTTGTTAACATATATTAATACGGCGACTGGTCCACGAAAGCCAAATATAATTATTGGGTATGTTCTTTCGCTTTTTCTGAAAGTTGTTTAAGGGCGAAGATTACATCTGTACAGCTTTTATTTTTCCGAAAGCACATTTCTGTGTTGTTTTGAGTTGTCGTTCTATATATACGCGCATCCTTCTTTCTAATATCTTGCTAAAGATATGTGGCTTGAGAGTGATATGCATCTATACTAAGTGCAGTCCCACTTACTGCCTTTTTTCTTCCAGATGGCAGCAATCACCACTGTATTCCACTCTTGTGGTGTCTTTGTATGTATTCCATATCACATTGAATAGTCTTTGTAGCCACTTTATACCTATCATTGTCAGCGATTTTATTAGTTCTAAAGGTATGTCGTCTATTCCTCGTGCTTTGTTATTTGGTGCATATTTAACTGCGTCTTCAATTTTGGATTTCATGGTGTATGGTTCTAGGTCTTTTCTACTGTATTTATTGTTGTAATCACTTCTCCTTACTTTAAGTTTAACAGTTAATTGAAGTAATGTTTCCATCTTTCCATGATTTCTTTGGGTCTATTTAGTATGTTGCCGTTCTCATCATTGATTATTTCTGTTGGTTCAAATTTTTTTTACTTATGTTTTTTTACTTTCTTGTAGAACATCTTTTGTGCGTTTTGTCTATCCTTGTTAAGCATTTCTCCATTTTTTTGCCATGACTTAATTTTTGCAGATTTGATGAATTTCCTTGTGTTAATCTTTACTGTCTTGTATACCTAGTGATGTACATACGTTTTGCTTGTTGGTTGTTTCTTGTATTTTTGTTTTTTATCTTTCATTGCGTTCTTTACCTCTTCTGTCCATCAAGCTATTATCTTTGGTTTCGTGCCTTATTTTTATTATTTCTGCATATGTTTCCTGCTGTTTGTGTGTGACACTTTTGAAATGTTTCCATTATTCGTTACAAACCAATGAATTGTATTCAAGTTTTTTTAGCTATACTGGTGACAACTTTTCACTGTTTATACATCCTTGAGACACATTTCTTATAGAATAACTAGGACACGTACACAACCTTAAGGCAGCTTCTAAGAATATTTATTTATAACCAACTGTCATTGCAAATATCATAGTGTATCCTTGTCTCTAGTGATTCATGGTCTATTGCAATAAAATATATAATGCATTAGTGCATGCTAGCAATCTTAGATAGTAAGGGTTGTTCCATAACTCTAGGTGACTCTGCATGTTTTCATGACCTCTTTAAAGGTAACACTGATGATCATATACCGTTTTTCTTTTTGTTGAAATTTCAACAATTTGAAACACTTAAGTTTGTTACTGGGACCAGAAAGGAGAGCCAAAAATAGCGACACTGTTACCTGCCATGCACGTTGTAAGATGCGATTACGGATATTTTGAATTTTGTGCAGTGTCCAATCCCATAAAGGGTCAAAGTGATCTAGAAGAATTGTTAAGCTCGGACATAACCTGATAACTGACTGAAGAAAGATGGAGAAGAAGTAATAGGATGTGTCAGGTAGACGGACGCAAATATCGCAACCAAACTGTAAATAATGACACAATGTGTTCTCCTGCTAATCTGCAGGAGCTTGAGAATGAACGCAGAAGAAGAATCAGTTTAATTGGATTAGTGAATTCATTAAATGTTTAATTTTAGCTTTATTATGTAGCCAGTATATCGTCTCTTTCAAATATCGACTCTAGCACACTTCAGAAATTATCAGGGCGTATGAATATTAAATAAGCGTTTGCGATAGACGTTGCATAGTTTTTCAGAAGTGCAGTTTTTGACAAACATTTGTAGGAGCTGTTGACGGTGACTGCACTTGGTACATAAAGTTTATAGTTTACATGTTTACAGTGAAAACGTGTATGCACTGATCTCTTCTTTGTGTTTTGTTTATGTTCGATCTCAATGAACCATCACTACTGATCATGTGATTTGAGCCGGAGAGTGTAAACATTCTATGCTAATGAACAATTTGTGCAATATAGGCCTGAAACATTCGTTTTCAACACGTATTTAATGTGAGTGGGCTTCAATAGCATGTGACAGACGTTCAATCTGTCAACAGGAATGGAGAGTGGATTGACTCTGTGCCACGACGATTTATCACACACTGTGTCGATGAACTTTACAGCTGAAAAAGCCTCAAAGTGCAAGATATCGTGGTAAAAAGGATGGACAGGGAGTTGGAACTGAGTCAACTTCGTCTATATTGTATGAGGTGTTCGGTTGTTAGTGGATTAATCTCGTGTAATTATAGTTTTCAGGCTACCATGTGTCTGCGGATACAAAAAAATGCATCATCTGACTCCTTAGTTGCCATCTAGGAAACGATCGCCAGTAGAATTAGAACAGTGTTAGAGAAGAAAACAAAAGTAATCTGCTCAACGTAAATATTGCCTGAAAAATCGTTAGAACAACAAATGTTTGATTTATCATCCATACCTGAATAAGTAGTTTAATAATTATTAACAATATTTTTGAAAAGGAATAATAAGACCATATATATACATATATTGTATAAGGTAGATTTAGTTCGGACACGCTGTTCTAATAATACAGACAAGGTAATTGAATAATACACCTGTGCTAAAATTATCAACAATCACTGCTAAATAAATGTCAGTCTATTTGTCGAAACATAAATAATAGGCTATTCATGTTCAATTTTGTCTGGGAAAAAAACCGAAAAAAATTTCGTCATTGTTATGAACAAATTCTATCAGTATTAGTTCAATGGTTCTAAAATAGAAGTCTATTTGGACTAGTCTATGGGAATTGTGATTAAGTTATTTTACGCAGTGATTTCATAAAAGATGAATCACGAGTATTCACTTTATTTACATTATTATTTTCTGATAAATAAAATGCAATTACTAAAAGTTTTTTTTAGTAAGCAACATTGTTCTTTTTTTATCGTTTTAACAAAATTATTTGTCCTTAAAAAAAAATATTTCGCATAATTTACAATACACATAACTTGAGAACCACTACGCCTGCAATTTTATCGATGCCATCTTGGAATCTAGAGAGAATATCGAAAACTAAGGCATTGTGGGTACACGTAGTTGAAAACAGATATAAGAGAAGAAAATTATGGGGGAAAAGTCGTCATTATTTTATGATTGTATTCTAGACATTGCCTGATCTATAATTTGTCTTTTCTCTATCTTTGCAATCTCGAATCACAAAAAAAAATAAAAAATATGTGTGTGTTTTGATCAATTATTAGACAGCGCGTTCTTAGTCGCTATCGACAGACACATTCAGGAGTTTAAATAGACATGATTGCTACAATTTTCAGACATTCGAATTTTACAATCCAACGATTTTGTTTTATCACAGCCTATGATTTCTGAAACAATTGAAAATCTTCCTGGAATCAACATCTTTGCATTGAGAACTGCCTCTAGATTTTCAGCAACAGCTAAAGTCAGGTTATTTGGAACAAATATTCCACCAGTAGAACAGGCTATCCAAAGGGATAATGGATTTGTTTACTATAGCTAAACAAATTGTGACAATAGGCAAGTAATAAAAGAAAGAAGGGAAAGATCAAGAGCGAATATATTGGAAATCTTGACAATATCATCAAAAAGGCGTAAAGGATTGACTTCATTTTACTGGGGTTGTTCAATATGTACTCCATCTTTCTCCACGAAGCTTTACGCCTCCTTTCGATTGTACCAATCATAGCACGTAACCCAGAAGTTTTAATCAGTGATTCCCTGGAATATTGGCAATATTCCACTGAGTAAACAAGTCATCATTAGGGGATTCGAACCCACGGCCTCTTGAACACAACGCGCATACTTAACCACTACGCCAACAAATTCCCGTACTTGGCAATATGGCATGGAGGAACATCGGTATCAGAACTGATTATATATAATTAGCAATAGACGAAACAGAAGATTGCTGACATACATGATAACCAACACATCATAGCATGGGCTATAAGAAGAAGATAACGATAACGACGAAGAAGTGCGCGCGCGCGCACACACACACACACACACACACGCACACGCGCACACGCACACACCGCACACACACCGCACACACACCGCACACACACCGCACACACACCGCACACACACCGCACACACACAGCACACACACAGCACACACACAGCGCACAACGCGCACGCGCACACACACAAATACAATAGAACGTCCAAAGTTGAGAACCATCTTAAATTTGATTATCTCATTTAAGAATACATGTATCGCATTTTATGAACTTGCCACGCACAATTGTCAGTATTTGTATAGCAAGATTTGCTCCGTATGTTGACCACTTGCATATGTTGGCGTGTTTGCTACAGTCTCTTGGATTTTCACCGTATAGAGGTTCTAGTATACTTATATACAGGAATACATGCATGAAAGTACATATAATACAGACATATGACACACACATACAAACAGGCATAACGAAGCAAGGACAAAAAGAGAAACATGTATAAGGAGAGATGACAAAAGAACAGACAGAAAGAAATATGAAGTGATGTATTGTTCGTCCATCATAAGTGATAATGACCATTTGTTGCATTCAGTTTTGAAAATTTAGTTAGAATTATGTCCTTTGTTATAAGTTCGGAAATGGCTAATAAGCCCTATTCAGAAAGCAAATATCCTTGGACAGTTTGGGCATGGAATTACCACTGTAGAATTTTTTTTTGTCTACCCTGATTTTCTAATAACTCTTCGCTTTTGAGCTGCTGCACTTTTCTTTTCACAAGCTGTTGCGCATTTTCTAATTATAAATCGCCGTGAAGCTCTATTTTGTATAAGTTCTTCCTTTGTATCTTGGTCTATTTCAAAATCTTTCAGTGAGGTCTTTAATACATCCTAGTAACGTTTCTTTTGGCCACCTTGAGATCGCATGCCCTTCTGATACTCAACATAGAGAAATATGTAATGAAGCTGACATATAAGTAGAAACAGAATAAATTAGTTTTTCAATATATGTTGCTTAAATCACGGACATCTAGATACCAAGAGATGCAACGAAATTTCGAAATAAGTGATCTTGAGATCGTATCCCCTTCTGCTATTTATCACAGAGAAGTATGTAATGATAAACGCACAAAGAGAAGTGCGCAAGCGGTTGCGTCTGTGGGTCTCACCAATGGCTCACTAGACAAACCACCCATGCAACAGAAAACTTTAGCAATTGACATGCCTTTATATTGAGGTTATCTTCTTATAGAAGCTTCATGGCACGTAATCTATACAATCCCGTAGTCGTAACCTTCGATAACAGTTACCATGTTGTTCCGACAGGCCGACGTTGTGCTTGAACTAGTTACGGACACGGCGTGGATGGGCGGAACAACAAAGAAACCTGTCGCAAGGGCCATAGTTGTGCCCTGCTGTCGACGTCTGTTTCGTCGGCATTGGACTCGAACCACCATCAAGTCGAATAGCTGCTGGAACAGAGGGCGGAGCACTTACGGGAATGCCCCACGTGCTGTGAGGCCAGTTTCTAATCAAGAATCAAGAAACGCACAGAGAGAAGCCTAAACAAACAAATGTTTTTCTATATATGTTGCTTAACTAAAGAATATCTGGATAATCGGAGATGTTACAAAATGTCGAAATTTGTCAATTACATAACAGTTGAGGGTACACAAAATATTGCTAAACGTGTGTTTACTGTATATGCACTGACTAGTGATAATGGTACACATCTTAATCACATGTAATGCTGGGTATAGAAACTGGAGCAAAAAACCAAAAGACCTTGACATGTCATTCATGTGGTAAATAGTCGAATATGGACGCTTGATTGTGAAAATTGCTATCCCATTTCTTTTTCCAAATTGACCCAAAAAATCATGCTTTAATCTTATGTCAGAGTGTATGGCTCATATATCTCAGCCACGTTTTAAACTATGCCATAATTAGCTAAATTCTCTGGATTGTATCTTGCAAACCAGTGGGAGTAAAACCCAGAATGAGGACTTCTCATGGACACCACAACAGGCGTGTACCAGTAAAGCTCATACACGTATAAAAAACGCACAGAAAAGTAAATAAAACTCCCTACGATTTTTGTTTGTAAGCAACTGTTTCTGTGACGTGACATATCCATGTACATATCATAGTATCTAGCTATCCGCGCTTTCACACTACACGCCTTAGCGAATCGAAGGAAACCTGTCCTGAAGTTATAACCGTATTGTCGGCATCAAGTGGATAACAGAGAATGGAAGAATCCTGTCAGTGGTAGATAACTGCGCTAATCGATTATGATGTAAGAAACCAGCTGAATGCAAGCACTCTCATATTGATTATCATCCTTTTGCCTGTCCCAGTTATCTAGGCCATACCACTGACTGCAAATACAAGATGTTGATGGAACTGTTTTCACGCAGTGGAAAAGAAAAGCCGTTGGCAAAACCCAAATAAGAAAAGTATGAAAATAAATATGTTGTCGAAAAATGGCGTTACATAGTTCAGTATATTATAACTTTGTATCTTTATATAAAATTTATAATATTATGAAAGGTCACTAGATCCGAGTTTCAATATCATAGATCTACAAAGGGGTGCAAAAGTCTCGCATTGCTCTCGTGCGGACACATGGTTAGCAGATAACCAAGATCCTAAAAGTACCTCCTGGCGGTGCACACTGGAAACAGAAATATAGCTGCGTTTGGCTAACACTTTTAGGCTCGTGTCTGTAGATGTAGTGGATGTAGATGGAATGAGAATTTACTGCAAAGAGACAAGTAATATCTCTATACCAACACACACAGCAGCACTTGCATAAAAGTAAAATTAATGACCATCATTTCATTGTTAATGTTTGAAGGTTTCTTTATGCTAATGTTGAAACATTAATTCCGTAAAAATATTGGTACACCTTTGAAATTTGATGTCCATTACCACTACAATAATGTTGTTAATTTTTTTTAACAGTATTAGTGCGTACAAAAATCACGTTGACAAGTCTCATTGCATTCTAAAAGGTTATATGACTTAATCACTTATAAATGTCAACTACGGCACCGTTTACAGTTCCTTTCTTATAATAACAATCTCCCTATTCCCTTTTTCGTGGTATCGTTCGCCTTCTTAATAGAAAGTTGTATGATTTTATATGCACTAATAATAATAGCAAACTGAACTTTCTTTGCTACACATTTAACGCTAATATTCTTATGTCTACCGCCACTTAATATATAATATTCATATTATCTAGACCCCAAATAAAGTAGATCGGTTACTAAAAAAATGATTATCAATAATACAAAAATAAATAACTAACAATAACACATGGAACAATGACAGTTTTATACGTTCCGGTCCAAACAGGACCTTTTTCAAGAAACAAATACCAACCAAAATCACAAAACCATAAACATATTGAGAACTAGGAATTAGAGCTGTTTCCCTTACCAGAAAAACATATCCAAGTAGTTGTTAGGGTACGTATGTCTAATAGAAGACAAATTGCGTTCGTTCAATACGTGAACGAGACCGTTCGTTCAATATGGGCTGAGACCATAGAAATGTGTACGGAGGATCAGCAGCTGTCAACCTCCGGAAAAGACCTGCAACAAAGTATACACACATCCATATAGACACACACAACCGAACACATATGTATACATAACATCAGAATATATGAACATCAATACCTATATATATATATATATATATATGTGCACACCTACAAATTATACAAATATGTTAATATTTATACAAACGCATACATGTAAAAACATATTACTATATGTGCAGAGCCACACACACATACATGTCAACAGACACACCCATGTACACCAATATATATGCAGACATATACACATACAAATATACACACACAAATGTATATATTGATATATATATATACACACATATGTAAATATACAAACATACATATAAATGCATATATATGTAAACACACACACACACACATATATATGTATATATATATATATATATATATATATACATATACATACACACACACATACATCATAAATACTTAAACAAATATATATCTTTAATACAAATAATACATATATGTAAGAAAGATGCCCATACAAAATGCACAAGTATGTAAATGTATCCACTCACAAGCAAGGGTTAATACACGAATAGGTGTACGTAATGACATAGAATACAGATAGATGAATTAATATAAACAAGCACTCACATAAAAATATAAACACGCATTCACATAAACATTTTCTCACATAAATACATGCAAGAACATGAACATTCCTACTCATAGAGATATATACATGTATAAATATTCATTCACATGAAAGTATTCACATGCATTATTCTAACATAAGCATATATACATATACAAATGTGTGACCCAAAGTAATTATATAGATACATAGAAACATGCAAGATAATATGCATATATAAATACATATACATGTGTGGGCACCCATCTGGTAAACAATAACATAACAATTGAAGAAAAAAATCAATAACAAAGGTCGAGATATGAAAATAACGAACACAATTACACCAAAAGTTATAATTTGCAGTTACTGCGGCACTCTCTCTTGTGTCGGACTTCCTCCGATATTTTGGTTATTTATATTTGTATTCTGTATTTCGTAATGGCTTCAAGTTTCTCCCTCTTCACTTTACATATGATCAACTTTCTCTTCTTCAAGACGTCCGCCGCTGTCATAGTCATCTTCGCTTCCGTTATCATTTCTTAGATAAGGAATAGTCTGATACTGACGATATGTTCTTCTGATACGCTAACAAGAAATATACTTTGAGCCAGAATCCATCCTGGTGCATCCAAGGCTCTTGATTTTTACAGTAAAAAAAAATTAAAAATACTCTCCACGACGTACTGTTACTTCATAGCAACTGCATAAGATGCTCTCACATCAGCCTAGCACAGTCACGTGCCCTGTCGCAGCTTCGTCGTTGCGATGACATTGTCATAAAATCTGATGATATGAGTGATGGCGTAGTTGTGTTGCGCAACGACATGTATCTAC
This sequence comes from Meghimatium bilineatum, assembly GCA_034231615.1. Classification (NCBI taxonomy): domain Eukaryota; kingdom Metazoa; phylum Mollusca; class Gastropoda; order Stylommatophora; family Philomycidae; genus Meghimatium; species Meghimatium bilineatum. The sequence goes on along the minus strand of CM067317.1, from coordinate 32,338,951 downwards.
AGGAGAGGCACTAACAGCTGTCAAATCCTTTATGTTACAAAGCACGTACATCTGATGCTATGACATCTCACAATCGAGCGGTTCACAGTAAGGTAAATATCACTGGTTTACAAACAAAAAAATGAAGCTGAAAGTTGTCTATAATTTTTTAAGTGAATTAGAAGCATTTTCTGCCACTGAAGCCAAAAATGGCAGCCATTTTTCTCAACCAGGTCAGGTTTTTTTTATAAATTGATTTAATAAAGTATATTCTCTGACTATAGCCTTCTATTCATAACTACATTTTGGTGATATTAGTAGTTGATTTATGTGTTACATTTCTCACATAAAAAGTATTTAACAGAATATATTTATTAAATGTTACAAACATGGAATTATATAAATGAAGAGAAAACATTGAAAAAGGTAAGAATATGTAAATTATGTCATCACTGAGCAAAATTCAAGACATAAACTTCAATTTCTTCGACTTTCTCGAGTGCTCAGCAACAAGGATGTCTCTCCTCAGAGTACAGCAGTAATCAGCCATCATTACTGCGTCCCAACATCCTTGATACCTGGTCTCCATCTCTTTTATGTCCTGATGGAACCTCTCTCCCTGTTCGTCACTCATTGTTTCAGGATTCTCGAGAAACCGATCCTTATGCGAGAATAAATAATGCTCACGTTGCAAACAAGGTTTTTGAAAGCAGTCAGGATATTGTTGACAACTTCTTCATAGTTACTGGCTTTGGTGTTGTCCAAAAAATTATTCACAACCAAAACAAAGGCCTTCCATGCTTCCAATTACAATTTGTTCATTGATTTTTTAAACTCAGGATCTCTGATGAGCTGACGAACTTGTGGACCATAAAAAATGCCACATTTCAACCTCTCTATGGTTAATCCTGGAAAAGCGCGGCACAAGTAAGTGAAGCAGCCACCATCCTTGTTCAGGGCTTTGGTGAACTGTTTAATCAAGCCAAGCTTGATATGCAGCGGTGGGAATAGTATCTCGTTTCTGTCTACCAGAGGATTGTTGACGATGTTCTTTGATCTACCCGGCACCAATTCTTCTCGTGCCGGCCAGTCCTTCTTGGTATAGTGCTGAGACATGTCCCTACTATCCCACATGCACAGAAAGCAGGGGTACTTTGTAAAGCGAGACTTTTGTCCCCATAGGAAATTCACCATCTTCACGTCAACACAAATATATCACTCGTGCTAATAATAAGAAACTTTATCCAAGCACATACTTCACCGCTTCATACTTCTCCTTCAGTGTAGTCGAGTGAGCAAGGGGTACAGAAGCAAACTGATTTCATTGTGAAGCAGAACACATTTTTTGCAAGATCTTCTAGTTGAAGCCATTTGATAATTTCAAAATTTCAAAAAAGTAAAAACAATAAAAATTAGCAATAATAGTATTTTAAACATGTGAAATCTTCATAATTTGTGTATTTCAAGATAGATTAAGAAATGTAACATATGGTGTGAAAATATCCATACATGTGACAATAAAATACTTGCTTTCTATATCATTTGTCCTTTTAAAAAGGAAAAAAAAACACACACTTTTGATCAAATGTGTGGGGAAAAAAACAATTGTTGTTTTACTGATTGATTCGACATGGAACGTGACACACCTATAAAAAAAATCATGTGGTGCTAGATAAAAAAAAAACCTGACTTAATTGAGCAAAACCAATGTGACTATTGGATTCAGCACAATAAAATTATCCTAAATCTGTAAAAAAAAAAAACAACCATAGACAGCTAATTTGATGTTGACCAGTGTATTTATTTTAATCAGGAACACTAACCTTTCTACTACTGCTACGTCTCTACGCATTTTTGATAGCAGAATAGGCAGGCCTGTTTTTTCATATGCTATCTAAATTCACAAAGAATATAATCCATTTAGACATATTCCCTGCCCGTTCTTGTCCTACCGAGTACTATCGGAATTCCTTGACATCATTTTATTCCCAACCCTTAATAGAACTGGCTTCACTGAGTAATTTGACGAATAGTTGTTGGTATTTCTGCATACCGGGTAAGTCCTTAGGTGCTCCAACAGGTAAATCCATGAAAAGGGTAATGAATTTTTGCTAATCAATAAAGACACACATAATAACACACACAAATTGACGTTTCGACCAAAAGACCCTTTATTAAGACAAAAATTAAAACAAAATTAAAGCCTACAACAGAAAACGGACAGTAAGGATATGGACGTTCACATTGTCATGTGTAATATGGATAGTTGCTTCGATCCCCGCCTCAATAAATCCATCAGTGTAATGGTCCACAGTTCCAATTCGATGATGATTTATTGTTCTCTTCGTAAATCTATTATGTGACTCTTTCCGTGCTGTTTCAGTCTTTACACCGAAAACGCGCAGTTTTGAGAGCGACTATGATTCACACTGTTGAAAATCTGAGCTGACGTGGCCCCGTAACATATTAGCTATGTCAGATCGACCCATTCACACTGTGACATTCCTCGGCAGTGCATCAGATAACTCGCTACTTTCCACTGCTGTATGTTCTCACATGAATGTAAAGGAAATCTTTCTAGTAATAGATTGCATCAATAAGTTCAACCATTGACGCTTGGTAACTACAGTTTCAACTTTACGATCATGCTAGGTCACTATCATGTGACTTTACGGTTAGTAGGTCCAATCCCAGATATGTGCGGACCACATCTCATGTGACATATTCTTTCCAGAACGTGGACTTCCTTATGGATTCTCTGAACACTCCGTGATTCTGGGCGAGTTAAACTATCAAAGTTAGAGACATGTTTAAGCAATCTGATATATCACCGCACCATCGTCGTATTGGGCGTCATCTTCCCCTGTTGCCATTAACTCTGCCTTCAGCTATTAATCTTTCCATGCTGTTATGTCTCTATACATGACAACGCCCCCCCCCAAAAATAATATCCTAGTTTTCTTGTTAAGATTTTGATAAGGAGCTAGCCCTCTTCGACATTTATTGATCTTAACACTTCTTGATTTGTCTTTTTAGCTGTCCACGGTATACGCAAAATTCTTCTGTAGCATCTCATTTCGAAAGCAGCAATTCCCTTTCCTATTGTTTTATTTAATGTCCATACCAATTTTATTTTTGCGCTTTCTGATTGCCACTGCAAGCATTAAAATGGATATCAGATGGCAAAAGAAAAAGAGCATGAGACACTTCGCAGAAAAACCACGAGAGAGGCTCAACAACAAGCAATAACTACACATTGTAGCATCACATCGCTTGAACTGGAGAGCTGTGGTTTCCCCCCAATGCACCGTCTTCGACGATACAGGAACATAGATAGATTGATATACAGAAATTATAACTTTTAGTTAAAACACTGATCTTAATTCGCCTAAGAGCGTGAGGTGTTCAGAAGGTCCATGAAGAAGACTACTACGTACTGGAAAGAATATATCACACGATGATGTGTTACATACGTGTGCCCCATGATTCATGATAATCAGCAAAGTCACAGAAGAACAGGTACTAAACATTAAAATACACGGAGATACATTCTACAACAATTAGAACATTATCAATATCTCGGATACATAGTAACAGATGATGGCAAATGTGAAACAGAAGTTAAAAGGAGAATAGGAATGGCTAAAAGTACTTTCACTGACGTGAGCAAAATATTAACATCTAAACAAATTACAAACATGCTAAAAATGAGAATTACAAAATGCTAAGTATATTTTACATTAATGTATGGCTCAGAAACATGGAAAATCAATCAAGTGCCATGCTGAGTGGCGTAGACGATTATGCTTCTCCACAACTCTCTGTCTCTTGTGTTGTTAAATGAATTCATTAGTGCTTCTTTTTGTGCCACACTGTCAACACCAGAAATGTATCCTTGTTTTCCTCTGTCTCTTCTTCCCTTTATCTTTCCGGTGGTTACTAAATGTTCAAGTTTTACTTTTCTCATCACATGCCCTAAAAACCTTAATTACCTGTTTCTAATTTTCGCTTTAATTTGTCATTTTACCTAATCAATTTCTGTGAGATTCTACGTTAGTTTTCTTGGCTGTCCATGAATTGTTCATCATTCTACTTAAAAATCACATCGCAGATGCCTCAAGCTTATCTTGGGCACTTTTGTTTAATGCCATGCTTCACTTCCATAAAGAAGGATTGGCTCAAATATACATCCTAACACTCGACCTCGTGTATGCATTGATATAACTCAATTGCATAGATGATACATGGATAATACACAATTAGAAAACAAAATGGATGCTTAGAGGTGTGAATATTTACCTTTAAAAGAATAGGGAAACAATCATGGAAATATAAGAAAACAAAGAAGTTCTAACTACATTTCATATGAAGAAAGAACTGTTACAGGAAATAAGGAACAGGCAATAAAATATTTTGGCCACATTGAAAGAAATGACACCTTGTTGAAGACCCTACTTGAGGGTAAATGGAGCAAGGGCTAGGTAGATAAAGTAGTAGAGGAACATCACGAGATGGACAGGATACAGTCTAGCAGAGTACATCACCAAGACAAGAGGCAGGGGATGTTAATGATGATGAAAAAAAGTTTGAAACGTAAAGTGGGATTTCCCTTGGAACGTCAGTTTGTGTTATATAAATAGAAGCAAATGATAATAGTTTCTGTTATTTATTACATTTCGGCTAACCAATCAGATTCAGAGTAAAATGTATAACCTCGTGTTCCGGAAGTCGTCGCAATTGCTTTTAGTATATCAGCAGACGAAAGACGTGGGACTATCACATTGACTATTTTGTGCAGTAGATATTATTTAATAGTACTGTTATGTTTCATTCGGAGAGAATGCCCGATTCAGGCATAGAACTAGATTTTATGAATTACGATTGTGGTGAATGTGATACTGCTTTCGATCAGTCCAAATTTTATAATCTGAAGAGCAAAACTATAGTCAGCAGGTGGGTGTTAACTACTACTCTACTGTACTGAGTACTTTTAGTTTTAGTACTACTACTACTAACTTAGTAGTGTTGTTAGTGTTAATTTTTCGATGATTGTACTTGTAATCATAATAATCATATTGCCATGATTATGATAAATAATATCATTAACTTTAGCTATTGCCTTCATGTTTATTTTATTCACATAACATGTGATTTGGAATGAACCTCATTGTATTTTCCTCAAATAAATTGAATGATTGTTATAGGCATAAGCCTACACAATTTCAATTTGTCTGGCAACTTCGGGCTAAAGAGTTTTCAAAATCAATGCGTCGCAAGTGTGTCGGAAGATTAAGATCAATACAAAATGTATAATATAACATACCAGGTTATAATATGTGCTACAATATGAACTAGTAAACGTAACGCATGTTGGATATTATTTAAGAGCCAGCCGATTAATTTATAATGAAAATAAATTTACTAGACTTATTAACATGAATGAATCCTGCATTCCTAAAACTGTAAAACCCATGAACAACTAGGCTTCCTACACTCAGTACACTACACTAATCCATACAGAAATTTATCTCTTGACTTCCTCTGTCTCTTCTCCTCTTGGATCTTTTCGGTGGTTACTAAAATCCCTCCCTGCACGTCCTTAAGAAACATGCAGTATTTGGCAGTTGATCAACTGTTCAAGCTTTACTTTCCTCATCATTATTATCATATTAATGATAAACTTAAAGTCCTGAGTGAAGTTTCCCTTTTTGGGAAATATGGTGTGAGACCCGTATATTTCCATTGGCGAATGAATGATGTGGTGAGCATCACGTCCACCTCTTTAACCATCCCAGAAAATGTGGTATCCATTTACTTAGACTTGGTTGATCTAGGGATCGTGATTTAAAAATATTGGTAAAACTATGGATCAACTCTTCACTGTGCTATAAATAGCACACACTATTTACTTTTTTTTTACTAGATACGTCGCCTATTTCTGTGTAACACCAATGAAATTAGTGGGTGCAGTATAAAATTAATGGATCCCGTGACTTCACATCTCCCGACGCAAACGATATCAGCCACATTTATAATTATAACTTTTATAACTAATTCATTTTTTAATTTATAACTGATCCTAACCCTTACCCCCTCTCTAATATAAATGCTAATGCCAAATTAGTATTCTGTTTCAAATAACATACTTTAATTTTAATTACAACTTCTGTATTAGGTATGTTGATTATCATCTTCGCACACCGGAGACGTTCATAAGTGCTCTGATCTACATTTCAGTAAATATCTTATGGTATAACGGCTGATTGTTCCAGTTCTTTGTTGGTTCACTACTATTTTTTGAAAACTTTGTCAGGGGTTCTCTTCGGGCCACGCCCATCCTCACTCCCAATTCTTGATATTGACTTATGCTTATTCATCTCAAAATCCTCTGATCGTGAGGACATACGAAGAGCAGTGAGTATGTCTGCTCGGTCCATAGGCTAACCGTCTGTTGTGGTGGCGAGACTAGCTAATTTGTCGGCCCGTTTGTTTCCCTCCAGGTCCGCATGTCCGGGGACAAAAATAAGCGTGAGTTTTCATAGTGATATCCACATTTTAGATCTCTCCAATGACTCCGCCTATTCCCTACGTACATCACCTGTTTTGACTTTCCGAACCATATTCAGTGAATCCATTAGTATAGTAAAAGTAAAGTAACTCATAGTATTTATTAATGCCATAGGGGTGCGAGATGTTAGCGATCTCACATTTCAGAGGCTCTGCAAATGGGGGCGGTAGCCATCTCCTCTCCCTCGCGGCCTTTACTTCCCGGACTAATCTGGTACCCATTTAAGGCTGGGTCGACCCGGGAGCCATTGCAATCTGAAAAACATTTCCGCCTCAACTGGGGAATGAACCCAGGAACACTCATATGCGAAGCCAGTGCGCTTACGCAGCTCCGATTAGTATGCATGCATGTGAATAGGTTTGCAATTCCATCCAGTAAAGTGCCTGTATTATACAACTTCTGAAATCACACTGCAAAGGTTAAGTAACACCTCAAAACTAGAACAAAGTTCACTAAGAAGAGTTCATCCATAGTTGTGCCAAAAGATTTCCAATTATACTAGGAATTGAACTTAACCTGACTAATAAGCCAGTGTACTAGCCACTAAGTTACTGTGTCCCCCATGCTATGATTTTGATTAATTGCTTTATAATATTTTGTGATTTAATTAAAAATATAAAAATACCACATAAATGTATTCCGTAAAAATAAAATATATAAAATTTTCATAGATACAATTACTACTTACCAAATTGCACAACAATATTTTTTTTAGTATACTGCACTTTGATAATAGGCCTATTGAAAAGGTCAAAGCAACAGATTAAAAAGGGTCAGTCATGGCTTGGCAGGACAGAGGAAGTTATTCAATGGGTATTTCGGTCTAAATTAGGGGACAGAGCATGGAGAAGAGTGGGGAAAGAAGCATATAAACATTCTTAATACATAAATACTTGTTGTAACTTCCATTTAAGTGGTTACCATACTTTCTAGAAAACAGAACATTGGTATTCCTGCGCATATAGATTTAGAAGTTTGTGCTCTGATCTATGAAATTTTCTCAGATGGAGATGTTATTGTCCACACCATAGATCCCTAAAGTGGTCTATATGGACCCTCAAGGGTTGATTTTGAATTTTGGGGTCCATATCAGCGGGGGGAAATAAATGTGGGGAGCACGAGATGTATTGTTTTTAAATTAAGGTATGAATAATACTTGTACATGTTTTTTTTGTCTTTTTACAATTGTTCATTCTACCAAAAAAACTGGTCAAGTTAACAGCACTGTGCCAGCTGTCAATAACACATTTGAAGTTAATATGTTAAAAAAACCCTGAATATTAGGCAGTCTATGGAAAACACACAAATCTGCAAGAAATCTATGGGGCAAACAAAATTTGGGATTCACTAGTCTACACCAATGGGTCCATGGCTTGGCATTTGTGCAGTGCTTGGAAATTCACAGCTCAATGCATGGGGAAGTGTATTAGGGAAGAAAGTGTTGTTTTTTTCTATAAAAATACTAGTATGATGATGGATGCAGTGACAGAGAAATAGTATGGCCGGATACTAAGTGCTACAGGTATTTTCAGAATGAGTCTATGAGTATGATTCAAAAATTTCAGTTGGGCTATTTACACTGTCAGTTTCTGGAGTTGATGATGAAGTATGTGTCGAAGAAAATCACGTTAATTTTTGTACCTGGACACATAGGTGTTAGGAGAAATGATAGAGCAGACAGACTTACCAGTGTGGCTACAGTGACTATCGGTCAGTTGTAGCTCAATGGATTATATTGATATTTTGAATGCAGTCAAGGAATTAGACAAATTGGAAGTTAGGGATGTATTTCCTCTTCTGTGTCTATGGTTAGAATGCAGGACCTGGGAGTGTAGCATGGTGTTGCAAGAAACAAAAACAATATAGAAATAAAAAGAAGACGTATCAACCAACACAGAACTGGAGCAATAAGTTACCACATGCTGAAAGATATTCTTGATATGGTATCAGAGCACCTATGATGTGTCTGGAGTGCCATGATGATAATCTAACAACTACACAGGTACTCAATTCAAGTATAATGAAATTGATCCACCATGAGACTTACACAGTAGCTGTGGCAATAGTTGTAAATTTTACTTCAAATTGGAAAACAAAATATATCTTTCTGACTTAGATTCGTACAACCAATTTTATGAAACATTAAAAAATAGGATTAACTAATATTCCCTTCATATTATTATATAAAATATGAAGTTGTAGGTCTATATCATAGCTGATGAACACTGAAACAGATCACAAAATTGAAATGGAAATGATATAATGCTGGCTCAGCTGTATGGATATCAATGTATGGATAATGAAAAAACAGCTAGAAGACAGAATTTATGCCTTGGAGATGCAGATTTTTAAGAGAATATGAAGAACTTAATACAAAGAGAAGAAACCTAACAAAGAGGTTATGACAAGAGTGCATATGAAAAAATAACCATTAAAGGAAATAAAACTCAAATAAATAAGATATTTTGAACTTTATAAAAGACACAACAACTTATGAAAGACTTTACTTGAAGATAGAGTTGAGGGGGGACAAACAAATGGGAAGGAAACTTCAAAAGATGAACAAGAACAGTCTATCAGAGTGAACAACCAAGTCAAGAGACAGAAGGTATTTGATTTCCATTGCAGCAAGCCTTCCTTGCAGAGACAACATTTAATGAGGATGATATTGTAACTGATGATGAATGTCTCTCCATTAGCTAGTATAATTTATTTATGGATGTGTAAGGCATCCATTTTACTATGAATTAATTAGTTTGATTTTCTTTTCTCAGAAATTTATTTTGCTGGTTGTTGGTCTGAATTATGGCATTCAAGCCATTATATAATAATAGTTCAAGTATATACTGCACAGGACATTGCTATTCATTTATTGTTGAAATTTTAGGCACCAACAATATTTTGCAGTGCAATCTAGATGATCAGTTTTTGAACATCGAGCTAATTATATGGAATAGTTTTTTTTTTTTTTAGAGAACTCACTATCAACTTTACCACTGAGCCTTTGCAGTCTTTATTTACATGTTGCTGAATTAATTACCTGTTGATATCATTGGTTTTAATTTGGTTAAATTGTATTTATTATTTAGACCTACATTTTTCTTACATGTACTCCTTTCGAGCCAATTTTTACTCATAGTTTTAGCACGTTATTTTCTGAATTAATTGCCATTGTACTTTATAAAATTATACATATTTAAAAAATTGTTTTTGTCTTTTAGTCCTATCACAGATATCAAACATGCTAGTCTGCCTATGAGAACAAATCTGCGGCAGCAGTTAGAGAGACAGCAGTTGTACCAACAGGAAAAACGGGAGCAACAGTTTTCACAGTCATTTAAAGTAAACAGTCATGTGACAGGATCACCAGGGATTACTATTCCAAGGGTGGTAAATGCAGCACAAGTACCATCAACTGTCTTACAGGTCAGAGCTACTGATATTTTTTAGTTAGATTATTTAGATTCTTTGTTTCTAGATATAGTATTGTTATGCCTTAAAGTAGTAGCTTATTGCTTTTGTAACTCTTTTTAAGAATCCTCATTATCTTGACTTAATTTCTTACTTTTGTCTTCTGTCTGATGGTTCCCATGGATGACAAGGAGATGCAGGACTGTGGGCAGTGCACCTTTGTTAATTTGTGGCAGATTCCTAGATTACGGGGAATACTAGATGTAATATTACTGCTGATGTGTCAGCAGATCTGAGAAAAAATTGGTAAACTAGTTAGCCCAGTGTTACTTCATCTTCATCTGCACCACCTAGAGGAGACACAATCAATTGACTCCAATAATACCCAAAAATACAAACAATCCTATCTCACCAGTTAGACAATGGAATATCAACTGGATATCTAGCTCTACTTTACAAAATATAAGATATACCCTTTCCCAAAAAACCAAAGCATTGAAAACACTCTATATGCAGAAATCCTGAAAAGATGATAAGAGCAGCAAATTTCCATATTGTGATAGTGATGTCTTCAAGAGCTGATGGTCAGTAGCTGGTTGATCAAAGACAAGGCAAATTTGAGAAAATCTCAGATTATGAGATTTATAACAACTCATTCAAACATATACAAGTCATCCATGCACCAGTCTGCTGATGAGTACTTACGTTCCTTGAATAAATCTCCTAGAAATAGAGGGAGAGTACAATACTTAAGGTGTACAGAATAATACACATGTGGTGTCTTATGAACAGAATGATGATTCTTATAGGTTATAGAAATTAACCTGAATAAAGTATATGGTGGATCAAAAGCTGCAAATACTGCATCTTTAGATGAAGAGGAATATTAAATAATAGAGAGAAATGTAGAAAACAGATTTAAATGAACACAAAAACATTGATAAATGGCTAAATAAAGGCTCCAAAAGCATAGAGGATCGATTAACAAGAATAAGAAGTTATATATGTTATTCTTAAAAATCTAACTAGTAAATAAGTACAAATAGTAAGTAATAGGTATAATCGATACGATTGTGGATAATTTTGATGTTGCTGCAAAGGGATCTTTATAAAAAAAACCAACAAGAAAAGTACATAGTGAATATGTACCGGTACATTAAAAGAAACAGTTGCACCAAGTGCAGAGGTACTGTATAACAAGGAAGAATGTAGTTCATATATACTCCATCTCTCTCAATAGGGCATAACACTATCACCAGCTAAGAGTATTGCTCAGAGAACATAACTGTATAGTTCACGTGATATTATATAACTTAGGCGAGAGAACCTTTTTTATGGCTTATTGTGCTGGACTGAGCTTTTTTTCTAGTAGTTATGGGGCCTTGAAACTTAATCTTTTTTTGGTAGTCCTTTGGAGCTCCAAGTAAAGTTTTCTGAGCTCTGGGATCAATGCATATAGCTCTTTTTGATCAGCTTGACAGGTCAGAAAAACTGCATGACACATTGAAAAAAAATACACTTATGAACAAGATGTGCAGCCCTTTATTTTTGAACGTACAACTCGATAAACAAAGGCACATGACTTAGACCGTAAAACATTGTTCTGGATTATATGGAAGCACACAATAGTCATAAAACTCTGGTGGCCTTTTGTGTTTTTACAGATGACCAGGAAGCAGGGTCAGTGTAAATTGCTGAGACACATGGTCCCTACATTTCATGACTGCTTTCACTGGGTAGGATTTATTTAGGAAGTGCATAGCCCATTTTTATTCAGCCCTTCTTAAAAAGACTGAGCAAAATACATAAAATTACATAAAGCTGTATGAAGATACTAAATATCCTACAGAGGAAACAAACTTACATCAAAGGAGTTATAATTTAGTGTAGAATCATGTTTTAGCATTGTGGACTTCCACTATTATGATAGGAACATATACCCCTTAAAAATATTTAGAGAAGAGCATCAATATACAAAGTAATTTTCTGAATGCAAGGCCGTATTGGTTTTAGGTAAACCCCTAAAAAGTTGTAAATAAATCTAGAAGTATTTACAAAACAACATATGTTTAATAAACTGGTTGGCATACTGGCTTCACATATGAGTGGTCCTGGGTTCATTCCCCAGTTGAGGCGGAAATGTTTTTCAGATCACAACGGTTCCTGGATCGACTCAGCCTTAATTGGGTACTGGATTAATCCGTGAAGTAAAAACTGCGTGGTAGAAGAGATGGCTATGACCCTCATATAACAGAGCCACTGAAATGTGAGAACGCTAACATTTCACACCTCTACGATATTAATAGATGCTATGGGTGAACTTTACTTTTTACTTTATATTTTGAAGTAACTAACAGACAAATGTAGATGTAAAAAAATATAATTCATATTGCACTTCATATTCATATTATCTTTTTTGTGTTTTAAAATTTCCCATAGGATGTAGTTATAACAGTTACAGTGGGGGAGATGGTGAAATGTTGGAGGAGAAGTCTAAACAATTATTTTATTTATTTAATCATGATGTTCTCCCACACTGCCAATTGGGCTGAAATAAAGGCTAAATATATGAAGGGTTGGTAAAGAATAAATGACTAGATTTTATTCTGCTAAAATTAAAGGGATAGAGAAATTTTGTACAGGTTAGCAAAAAATTGGAATGTAAATGGTTGAGTAGCTAGAACAATGACTAAAACTGGAACATGGAATGTTAGTGAGATAAAAACCACATCTGATGGAATTTAGGTTAAAGTTGAGTCATTTGACCTGAAACAATTATAGGCCTATTCATGATGACTTAAACATTCAGTTCCTTTCTGTAGAGCATGTTCCTACATCAACATGTTTATCTACATGAACAAATGACAGATAAGAAATAGGTAAATAAAACAGTTTTGTAAAGATTACCGGTCAACTGAATAAATAATTGTAATATTTAGCAATTTAATTGGGAGCTGTTTAGGGAGCAGTGGTAGGTAGTGGCTAAGTCACATGTCCTCTGAGTATGCTATGCTATTATGATTTCCACCAGAAATGATGAGGGTCACTCATGGTTTGCAATAGCTCATTACCTGAAAAACTTCAAAACTACAATTGCCTAATTTAAAACTAAATTTTGTTTATTTTTTTCTGTGGAAAACCATTAACCCCTTAGCTGCGCTGAGTAAAAAGCTCAAATCCTAACTGCAGTGCAGGAGGAAAATTTCAAGGGATGTTAAAGTTTTGTCATCTAACCAATTTGTCCACTGCATTCTCACATTAAAGAATTGGAGTGTAGGCCTATTATTACTGTATACTCTAATTTATGAATTTCTTTATATTATAGAGGAGAAGTGAAATCTTTTATATAAATATATATAGGGCCTATTACCTGAATTACCAAATTAGTACTAGTATTACAATGCAAATTAACACTTTCAAAATCATTTCCTGAATCAGATAATGAATGCTAGAATTATCAGAGAAACTTTCTTCTTAATTTTTTATAATTTTCAAATTCATTTAGTGTATGTTTCGCCATAGTACTGCCTAGGAAAAATTGTTACAGACACAAAGAAAGGCCACCTGTGTCAACACATAGGAAATAGTAATTATGCTTCCAAATCTTTAAGGATGCCTCCGCAGGGAAGGGGTTAATTTTGGGGGGGGGGGGGGGTTATGAAGTGTTTACATGCTATTTGGTATTTCTTAATGCCGAGAGTTTGGTGTGATTTAACCCTTAATTCACACACCCAAGAGCCCCCACCCACAGGCTTGGAATAATGCTGTTATTCATGAAATATTGTGGACTAAAGAATTACTGTTACTTTAATATTGTACTTTCTTCTCATCATTATTATAAAATACTAAATTTTTGAACAAACAGGTCAAGACCCAGCTACAACATCCCACAAAATATCATGTCCAGGAAAGTCAGAAAAGACAGGTACAGCATTTCCTTAATAATGGACATCAAGGTGTACCTATTCAGTCCTTACCTGCAAACACTGTCTCAGGGTCCACACCACAGCATAATCAGTACCATATGCAAGCTTCCAGCAGTGCTCCTCCACCAGAACTTGCAAATTCATTCCTTGGAGATACTTCAGAAGCAGAGGTAAGCATTCATTTACCGGTATATATAGGCTTACTTACATACCTATGTAAGCATACTTACATACATGCATGCATACACACATACACATAGATATATGTGTATATTGTGTACATGTATCTGGACTAATTCGTCTTGACAGAAATGTGTTTGTATCAGTTGAAGATGTGATGGTTTGAGCAGGGCAGGACATTGTATGACTGAATCTGCCAATCCTTGAGCAATTTTCTCTGCCACAGATGATGCATGGGAATACGTAGTTGGGTTGTTGCTATCTTCATTCTTCTGCCCTACTCGTTATTGAGTTCTCAAATATCCTAGCACCATTATGCAGCTAGTTCTGCATGCAACATGATCTTCCATCATGTTTTCTCTATTTTTGTGCTTGATAAAAAAGGCATTTATAAGTATTTTTCAGGCATCTTTGTATAACAGATTTGGTCTGCCTCTTCTTCTTACATCCTTTGAGAGTTCCCCATATAGCAGTTGTTTTGGAAACATCTGTATATATTCATCCCCTTCACTGATATAAAACTAATAGTTGGGCTGCCATCTTTAAATCCTATTATGACATCACTTTGTTTATCTGCACTGTGATAGCACTTGCAGGACACTCTTGCTATCCTTAACAATAATATTGGCAGGTTAAAATACAATGCCATTGGAGAATACTTTCACATCACACATTTAAGGTTTTCATTAGAAGCACCCTGGTGATCTCCCATATGCTTGAACTATAAGTCTTTATATCACACAGGATTGAACTGTGTTCTGATTGTACCACAATTGCATATGTTTTTTCAAGTGTCTAATATCATCATATTAGTGGAGTCATTCTGTACTGTTTGGAGGAAGCATTTTCCTGACATCATCCAGTGCTGGACATTCAAAAAGGTGGTGGTCAACAGTTTCATAGGGATGCATTCTGGGGTGTGTTGTGTTCTGTTGAAGTGATTTTTAAGCTGTACATGTGTGTGCAGTTGGAAGATGATACTCTGATCTTTCCTTCCCAGGAAGTTGATGTTGTCTTTAGGATTTGGGCTGGTCCTATATTTATAGATTTCCCTTCCAGTATTTCCCATAGCCAAACTGTTCTTCCTATTTTCTTTTTTCACAGATTTCAACATCATTTTAACTGTGTGCATGGTTGTTTATGTATATGGCTGTTCTTGTTGTGTTCCTGTCTTTGCTAGTCTGTCTGCCTTGACATTGCCAGGTGTGTTTGGGTGGCCAGGAATCCACTACATAACAGTGCTGACTTCATAAGATGTAAGCAGCTGGTTGGCATTGTGATATATTTCAACTAGCTCAGGCTTACAATGTCAATCACATTCTAGTGCTTGAAGAACAGACATAGAGTCTGTAAAAATCACAATGTTTTGGACTTTTGATGGAAAGGCATCAAACATGGTCTTTAGGTAGTACAATGCAACTTCTAGTGCTGTTATTTTGGCATCAAATTTAGAAAATATCTCCCCACAGGCATCAAGCAACTCATATGGATTTCATAAATCAACTGTATTGTAATGACCAGTCCTGAGACAGGGTGTAGAGCTTGTCCATCTGAGCTGTTTTGGATGGCCATAGTTCTCCTCTTGTGGTGTGGTATAGTGGACAGTTCTGTAAAATGTGTTCTGTGTGTTCTGGAGATTGTCCAAACTTCCCATGCATGTGTTGTTAGAGCCTTTTGTGACCTGTTCTCAATTGAAAAATGGTTGTTCTTTCTTACAAGCTTGTAGATAGCCCATATGTTTTACTGCATGGGTGAGTTGAGTTCCATTCTGTGTTAATGAAACTTTTAATGATGGATTTCATTTATGAAAATGATACTGAATTTTCTATCTGTTGTAGGCAGTTACTTCCAGTTTTTACTAGTTGGTCTGATATCTCATTTCCCATGATTTTTTTGAGTGTCCTGAATCCACTGTAGAAACACTTCTCTTGCTTGATTGTTTAGATGAAATATTACCATAGTGATCTTAAGTCTTTGATATGGTATGTATTTGATTCTGGATGGTCTGCAAAGCAGATTTAGCATTGGTTAGGACCACTATAATTTCTTCCTCCAGGTGGGATGATTCCAGCAGCAAAAGAGTTTCATCTTTGATTGTGTCACATTCTGCCTTGAAATTTGTAGAATGAACATATGTGGCTATTGATTTTCAATTTTTTTACCATGGGCCATTCTATATAGATGCTCCCACCATCATTTCTCACTGCCTCCTCTGCTGAGCGTCTGTACATACTCTTATCCAAGAGAGTTTCGGGTAGTATTTTGGGATCATCTTCAATAATATTTGTTTTAGGGCAATTAGATCTTGATAAGATTTTGTTTTTACATTCTGTTTTCAACAAACTCTCAGTTCTTAGTATTGTTTTCTTAGTAGGGCTACATTAGGAATTAGAAAAATAGTATATGACAACGCTAGGGAACAAAAAAAATAGATGGTAAGAACACCCCACTTAGAAGTTTCCCCACAGAAAAGCATTAGCTCATTTAACATTTTTTCCTTAGGCAAATACCCCTCTCCATTTCATCTTGTGTCATTAAAATATTCTTTCCAGAATGTAGTGCCCTATGAATATCCTGAAAATGTGGTCTCTGGCAAGTTGTCACACCTCCTCTAGCTACATGTGCATGCATTCCTGAATATCTCTTGTCCAGCGACGTCTTTGTCAACCTTTGCCTCTACTACCTTCTATTGGTTCCTCCAGTAACACTCTTTCCATGTCATCATGTCTCTTCACATGGTCGAAAAACATTAACTTCCTTCTTTCTTTTTCTTTTGTTCGCTCTATTGTAACCAGCACGGATATCCGTGTGATTTCTGCAGGGAGCGTGATTACGTTGTGCCACCGTTATGCGCCTTGTAGGACTAGCACATCTGATTTCGGCATGCCTTGACATTTCAAGTGGGCTACCTTAGCCTGTGACAGCTTCCCTATCTGTCGCCAGGCACGTGTCTGTCTAGCACGAGGCGTTCCACTGTCTGTGAACTTGCCTCGTGTAATTTGACGTACTGTGCCTGTACGGTGTCATTCACCGACATCGTGAACCCCTTGCCCAAGTTCGAGTCTCACACCACGCGTTTGAGAGCAAGGCATTCTCGAGCTGAGCGACTTTGTCCCAATAGTGCCTGAGCCCATCAGGTACTGAACCCTTTCTCTCTGCAAGTGTATTTCCGGTATAGGAAAGCTTGACAGTAGAGTTGGGCCAGGATTGCCATCTTTGTCCCTTTCTTGCCTGAGCCTATCGGTTACTGCACCCTTTCTTTTTGCGAGCATGTTTCCGGTATAGTAAGACTCGACATTAGCGTTAGGCCAGGTCTTTTTGCTTTTCTAGACATCCATTATTGGGTATGGGTCTCTGCCTATAAGGAAATCAAGTAACTAGAAAATCGTCATGAGCTAACAGAGCTTGTAGTTCCATTTCCGTAATCGTTTCCACTATGTATTTGCAGTTGGCGCTGCCCTCTAGCGCTGTTCTGCCTTTTAATTTTTTTTCATTGTACTCAGTATGAAATCTATCTGTCTTTCGCCATGCATCCACCTTTTCATGCTTTTTTCATTGTCCGACCCTCCAATGTTTTGACTGGACTAAGTAGCTTCATTGTATGTCAACAGTGTCGCTGTATGTGGTGTTGCTGGTGGTGTCAGAGATATTGTCTGTCTTTTATGCATTCAAATCTCTTTCCATCTGCTACGTCCACATTCTCAGACAGATATCCCCAAATGATTTGGCTAGAATCAGCTCGTGCTGCTGTATTTCTGTTTCCAGGGTGCACCGCGGGGAGGTACATTTGGGATCTTGGTTATCTGCTAACCCTGGGTCCGCCGAGAGCAATGTATTTCCTTTGCACCCCACTTCCTTCTTAATATGGTGTTTAAAAGCCAGCCTTCTTGGACGTTGATTAGGTTAGCACGTCTTTCTAGCTGTCCATGATGCTCTCAGTACTCCTCTATAGCACTTCATTTCAAACCTTGGATGCAGCGTAATATTTTCTTTAACAAAAAAATAAAGAAGATACTTTAATCACATTATTAAATAAGAAACCAATCCAAGTAAAACAGATAAACTAGGTCACACTACAAAAAAGGGGGGATATTACGTCACATACTACACATCCAAATATGATCATAAAATCATATTTTATAACTCGATAATAACTCGACAAACTGACATCTTAGCACATAAGAATCATACTAGAAAGTATTTTGACTTTTATTAAAGTATCAGTGTAAACCCTTCTTCTGTTGATAATGTAAGTGGCAAAATAAAAGAATAACAGTTGAAGTCAATAATTCGACCCAATGTATGCTAAATGTGGCTAAAAATAGATAAGATGATCTGGATAGCATTATTGAAGCTAATGCTGTAAAGCAGTTGTTCTGAACCTTTTTGACACACATTTTTTTGTGGACCCTTCCCCCTCGCTTTTCCTAGTAAAAGGTTCTTTCTTCAAAAACCACCAAGGCTTTTTTTAAAGTTTATAGGTTTCTGTCAGGTTATATAATTCAAATAGTTACCTTCACGTAGTCTTAGATGAATATACACACAGATGGTAACACAGGTCTGCATCTTGAGTGAATCTATTAGTATGATCAAGAAGGTACAAGTGGGTCTCGTTCACGAACAGTAGATTGAAGCCTTGTGAAAAGGCGATGATGAAAGTGGTTGCATTTATTTTCGTGCCGGGACATGTGGGTGTTCGAGGCAATCAAAGAGCAGATCAACTGGCATATTACACAATTGTGGCACTGGGCGATGGGGAAATGGATCGAGCTGACGTATTGAACTTCGTAAGAGATATAGCACGCAAGAGTGAGACTAATATGGATGATGATTCCTTTTCAATGGCCAGGATTAAAGATCAGGCATTGAAATGCGGTGTTGCTAGAAGTGAACATTTTGGAGGACGCAGAAGAATGATGGTCAACCAGCATAGGACCGGTACTGTCAGCAGAAGTGTAATGGCGGATACCCTCCGTGAGAGATCAGAGCTACTATGGAAGTGCCCAGTTTGCAGTGATGATGATCCAACGACTAACTAACTAACTAGTCCTAAATGGGACAGTGGAACCCCCCACTGCCACCTCATCCCCCCTCCCAATTCTTCTCCATAGCTAAAGAGCGTGGTCTCAAGGGGCGATATGACCCACACTGAGAACTACTGCTATTAAGTATACATGATGTATCAAAATTTCACTTTTATTTTCGTATTGCGTATAAATATGCTTTCATTTAAGTTGATATGTTTCCATTTATTAATTTCAATATGTGATAATCTTACTGCAGAGTAACTGTTACTCAATGAAGTTCAGTGACTAAGTCAAAGGCCATGTAATCTGGTTACATGTGTTTTGTATAACTGACAATTGGTTAACTGCATCCACCGAAATATAATAAACAATTTTGACATTTAAAGGTCTTAATCAAACAATGACAAAAAATAGGTTTGACTTATGTATGTGTTAGTTTGACATTTCATAATGTTATGGTACAAATGTGTGTGTATCTTGTAATTTGAAAATTGGGCTTAGCAGGAAACAACTTTAACTGTAGTTTTGTACTTAAGGGGAGAGCCTAAATAATGGTGGATATTACCTTTCTTTAAATTCATGTTGTAAAAGTAGTTACACAGTATATTGGTTCAATAAAGATAACAATAAAAGGGGTTATGCTGGGTGACATTTCCAACAAATAATCCTTATAGAGACAAGGAAAAGACAGAATAGAGCAGAAATGATTGTGCTGCATGCATCAGATTAGAGGTTGGCAAAGGTTTTGGGTTGAGGGGTCAGATTATGCTTTTTTTTTCTACTGGTATAGGACCAAAACGTCTTTTTTTAATGAAGTCTCTTGAACTTTGGTAGTGTTTTCTGAACACTTTGATGAAAATGTCTTTCATACGGATCAGTAGAAATGGTTTTGTGGGGGCAAATTTGAACAGTGCGGTTTATTTTGCTCATTGCTGTATTAGATTAAGAGAGTTTCATTAGTGGGTTAAAAAAAAATTAACATCATTTTGGAAAGTAGTTTTACACACGAATAGAAATATACATGGTTAATATTTCAACCTAAAGATCTTTAACAAGATAGGAATAACTATACACAGAGAATTTATCACCTCAGAGAAGGAGGCTTCTTCTCAAAGCATTACATGCTGGTGAGAGTTGAAGCCTTCAGAGTATGAAATAAAACTGAAGAAACCTCCCGTCCAATTGAAATTGCTGTAGTGAGTGCAGTGATATATTACTCTCCTGCTGATCAGCAAACTAGAGTTTCAAGTTCATTATTTTGTTTGAAATAGATAGAAATTACTTCCGTAATTCACCCAGCAACCAGAAAGTAGAGTACCACGGTTCAAGCTCTTGTTAGCTCAAGAAATCGTGACGTCACTACTGAGTAAGTATGGTAGCTGATGTTAGGTGTTTTTTTATCAGCCACTGATTGGACAACTAAGCACATAGTTCAACTGTGTGCTACGAATCTGGTTCATAGCTGAGATTACCTTTTTCATTACCTTCCACAATTGAACAGTGATGAAAGAGCTATTTTACATGTAATTCTGAGGATTGGAACAAACATCATCATCAGGTGCCATGTCGATTGGCGTATGCGGTCATGGCTCTCCACAGCTCTCTGCCCATAGTATTATGTATCAAAGTCGTTGTTATTTCCTTGCCATGCCAGGTTGTCAAACTGTCTAACATTTTCTCACGTTGTCGCCCTCTGTCTCTGTTGCCTTCAATTTTGCATATTATATACAAATATATTGAACATTAGTTCAATGTTTTACTCTATGAAGCCAATCAGGCTGTGCAGCTATATCTTGAACTGTCCTGGAACACAATTAGAGACATTTAAAATAGTATATAAATAGAGAGTTACACCCAAAAGTAAAAGAGAAAGATACAGTGGGAATCAGTTAAGATTTATTTAAATCACCTTTTTTTTAACCTGCTCAATCATTATCTAATTAGAACTAAGTTGATGTTACAGGAAGACTTGATAGTATTAACTCCAACCCGTGTTAGATAGCACTATGATAATAGTTGTACGATCTCTTGATTATAATATTATGAGAAGATAACTAGATATAGGTTTCATTACGCATTGCATTCCAGTTGTGAAATAATACTTATAGGCCTATAGACAGTTATCATTAATGGCCTTGAAGGTGTCAAAATGTAACATGTTTTTGAAGGAACATTATTATACATGCTAATCTAATGATCCATATAAAATAATGATTGGCTGTCAGATGATAATTTTTGAAGTAAAGTACGTTTCACAGTAACCTTCATTATAACAGGCTGGAGCTCTAACCCATTTTACGTCACTGTGCTAGGCTAATGCGACTATTTCTGTACTTGTCATTGGCTGATGAAACAAAGTATAATTAAATGACCAAAGAGAATAATGGCGATAGGCGGAGATGTCTCTATCAGTAAGGCTGAACTCAGATCTGTTATAACCAAGGTCACAGTTTCACGTTAGATATTGATGCATGCATGGTATGCTAACATACAACTCTACATCTTCTCTATTCAATTGCAATATTATATCAATGGGAAACATACATCTATGTGATATTTCTCCTTCAGAAGCGAAGATGAACATATGAAAAATAAACATATGAAAAAGGAAAATAATGAAAAAACAAAACATTAGTAGTTATCTATTGTGGTTTTGGTTTATGAGTTTGTAAATGCCAGAGGAGTCCGATGCATGTCAGGAAAGATCTATTGCAGTGCGCGCATAAGTGCAGAAGGTCCTGAGCAAGAGCGTTTTCAGATCTTTCCTTCCGTTTCTGTCTCCTGTAGATTGCCTGCAGAGTTCTTTCTTTTTTCAAATTTTGTGATGCCAGCGGCGATCTGAGTGTACCAAGTTGAGCAATCAAGAGCTGTAGTCTCTCAGGGGCTAGGATCAATGATACAGTGTTTGAGGGGTTCTTAAAGTAATCCTTGATCAGCCTTTTCTGCCCTCCGCTTGAACGTTCCCCATAGAACAATCTCTTTGGAAGGCGCCTGTCTGGCATGCGGACAACATGGTCAGTTCAGCGGAGTTGAGACCTAATAACAGGACATGGATGTTTTGCATACAGGACTTTTGAAGAATTTCCGTGTCTAATATTTAATCCTGCCAACATACACCCATGAGATTTCTTAGGCATCGAAGGTGGAAAAAGTTACGCTGTCGAGCGTGTCTCGCATAGACAGTCCAGGATGACGCAGCATAAAGCAGTGTTGGTAGAACCACCGCGCGGTAGATGTCCGACTTAGTTGTCAAACCGAGACCACATCTGATTCAGACGGAGGTCGCACTGGCACGAGCAATACGCAGGGCAACATCCTCGTAAATTGTCGCTGTTTGCGATATGGTGCTGCCGAGATACACAAACCTATCAGAAGTATTGAGTTTCTTTCATTTCACTGTGATTATTGTTTCTGTGTAGGGTACACCTGGAGCTGGTAGTGGTGCCATGTAAAGTTTAAACCTTCATCTTCATAAAAAAATATTAATTAAGCAATCATTTAAAACTCAAGGGTACCACCTTTTCCCCTCACATGTTATCTATCAAAAGTTTATCAAAAACTCACAAAATGCAATGTTAGTTTTTTTAAAAACAGGGAAACCACCACCATCATCCGCACCTCACTAACGTCGATTCTGCTGTCCCGTTTATGTCCGTATAGTATTTGGTTGAATCAAGATTTGATGTTGGAAAACCTAAATGTATCTTACTTCCTAATCAGATAAACATTTAACAATCGCAGTACATTCGGGCTATATTCTTAGTGTGTCATTTATATCACGAATGCCTTTTAATGATTGTATTTTTGTTGCCGATGAAGAGACTACATGCTCAGTGTTATGTTCGAAGATCAGACAGAAGCAGTGTTGTCTGTGATATATATAGCTGATGAGCTAGGGAGTTGAGCACTTGTGGGAATTTCTCTAGTGTCGCGATGCTGAGTACTCATCGAGAATCAAGTCAACAGTTATATATGAAAAACAACAACAATAAAGAAATGTATTCTCAGGACAGTGTGGTAGATTTCCCACTGAAGAAGTGAAAATAGATCAGTGCACTTTTCCTTCCTTACGTACTATTTTTTCCCCTCACACCTTCTTCTCCCCTGTCATGCTGCCCTATCGTTAATTCCTCCGTCGTCCATTCGCTATTGTCCTTCTCCCTATTTCTGTCCTTCCTATTACAATCATGGTTGTCACTATGCAAGATTTGTTTATTGTGTCTTTGTCCTGATGAAGGTTTTTTTAGTAGAAACGTCGTATGTCACTGTGTCTCGAAATTAGGTTGTGTTGTGACTTATTTTGGTAACACATATACTTGTTTATGTTCATTTTGATATTTGCCCTGTGTTAACTCAGCCACTTATTTCCTGTTTAGGGTTGTTACCCGACACTGCAACTTTTATCCCTATATATATATATATACATATATATAATTTTTTATCATGATCAATTTGAGCTCAATTAATTTTTATCACTTCGCTGAACAACGACAGTAAAAATAAAAAATTTAAAAAACTTATTGTAAAAATGGAAAGAAATGAAAACAGAACACAAGATCATTTTTACTTTACATTCACAAAACAAACTGAATCGACGTTTCGATCAAAATGCTTTCTATCAATAGCAGAATACAAAACAGTCTTCAGACAAAAGAACTGAATTGATAATGTTAAATAAACAAGATGGTTTACAGACGGAAATGAAGACAACATAAGCAATTACGTATTACGTAGAAATTAATACAATTATTAAGAAATTAAAGAAATATATACCAAAGGAACAGGCTGAGAAATAAATAGAATGACACACAAGCAAAAAAGGGAAAAAAATATTCGCTTAAGACGTAGACTAGTATTGATTTATAAAAAAAAAAGATTTAGTAATGGAAGTAGCACTAGCATGCTACTTGACATAATGAGTTTAATGATGGTACTAGTAACTGAGCAGAGTGCCATATACGAAGAATACCACCAAAGGTCACCCTCTGAAATCTTCTTTTTGGAACTGTTTTTCTTTCTGGAGAGGGAGAACTATTAACAGAGAGAGAAAGGGTTATCCACTTTTTTAGTTTCCGTCCTAGTACTGAATTGAAGTTTTCGTGGGAATTCCTAAGGGGAGCAGTGGTTGAACGGGATGCGTTGTGTCAAGTTTATAGCTAGATTATGATATCTGGGCTTTTCGCGCTCTCACATCCGACTTCAGCTTGGATTTATATACCACTGACGCTATATGAATGGTACAGCCAACCCCACAACAAAACCTCCTTAGCTGCCTCTAGCAAAGTGCTTGATAAATGACAGTGCTGCTATTCTTTGCTGCCAGTTCGAATCTGGAAACACGCGGGAGATTGTAATTATTTATAATTGAGTGTGTATCGCCGGTGGGGCTGCATTATTTCATCTATGAAAAATATATGTTTCTGAAACTGGGACGGGGAAGCTGTACTGTGAGGTGGGGGCGACATTGAGGTGGCGTCAGGGGGAGCGGATTGATTTGCGAATTTAGTACATTAAAGACATGATTGGGTTTCGGTTAAAATATAAGCATGTTTCAAAATATATTTAAGGACAAAAACAAGAACTAGTGACTATTGTTCCATATATAAATATAACCACAGTTAATTTGAGTAAGTCTTGGAAATCTTGTACTGATGTAAATACTGAAACATGTGGTTTGTCTACGTCAATAGGGGGGGGGGGATGTCAAGACCTTTTCTAAATGTCTAACTGGGAACGTCAGACTGAGAAGTATGGGAACCACTGTTCTAGATGAGTTAGCAAAAATGTAACTCTGTTGTCATACATATTTATAACAAAACCAATCTCTCACCTCTGTAATTCTTTCAGTAATATAATGAGAATACATATATAAATAGCACGATTGTTTTATCCACACTTGAAAGTCCACTTTGCATTAGGTGTATTGCATTTTATATAATACAAGAATGTCTGTTTTCTTTATAAAAATTGTGGTCAGATATAGACACCACTTGTGAAACCGGATCCTATCCTGGCAGTGGCCTCTCTTGAATATGATTATTCATAATAGACAAAACACATGATTGTTGTACATGTACTTATATAGTAAGCATACTCACTAAAAATTACGATATAACATTACTGTGATAAATAAGCATTCAAAACAGCAGATAATATGGGGGGGGGGGGGTGGGGTGTTTAACTCCCCCTTCCCCACAAGAAGTCGGAACATGACATTTTGCCTGAACATCGACAAATATAAAACCTGCTGTCTCATTGAAAATCATCTTTATAAAGTGATGCATTTGATTTTTTTCAGAGTATTTTATTGATTGGTGACACAAAGTAACCATTGAAAATAACGGTGGGAAAAGTTAAATGCGTCATTTTAGAAATATTATTAACAATGAGCCAGCATATCTTGTATTTGTCGATATTCACTTATTTAGCATTAGGGAAGTAAGCAGACCAAAAAAGGGGCTAACCTCCATTAATGGTTTCCCCCAACTTGTTTCAAAAAACACCCAGGAAACTGAAGACATGACTTTTTTAAGGCTAAATAACCCACACCCCTCTACCTACCGAGACGTATCTACGGCCCGTATGCATTTCTTATTTTTCATGCGCGTGACTGATCTAACTACTAACTACTTGAAGTTGTCAAATGGTTGTTGTGCTGACTTCATATATGAAATAGACTAGGATAATGATTCTCAACGCGTACAATAATACCACAGAGTGTTAAGTAGACTTCCACGAAGGAAAATAATTTGGTAGGCACGCACCAGTCTATAGTGGTGGAGATCACTATTTGAAATTATTTGGAGGATATTTATCAAGATAAATATAATAATTAGCATTGGACATGGTTGACAGTTTCTGTTTTCCGTAACCCTGGCCAACAGAAGACCTGCGAACAGAATCAAAATAAGCTATTTTACGTATGTTTTCGATTATTTCCGTGCATTTCTGTGGGCGAAACCAAGTATAATTGACCTACGAAAATCACAGCAATAATCAAAATAGTGCATATGAAGGTTTACTTTGATTCGTAGGTCTTCCAGTGGCGGGAGTCACACTTTTTTCGTGTCCAGAGGGGCACACCTAAATGGTTTTCCCGAAACATTCATTGTCGGAAAAAATAGTTGGAAGGAACAAGTCTGATATCTCTCTCCTGTGTAGACATGCTTCAATCGACCAAAGAAATGAACTAAACTAAGATATATCTCTCCTGTGTAGACATGCTTCAATCGACCAAAGGAATGAACTAAACTAAGATATATCTCTCCTGTGTAGACATTCTTCAATCGATAAGCTGTCAACATGTACACAGTATGCGCGATGTAGGTAAATTAACTAGAAAGGGAAATAAAGTATAGGCCTACGTATAGTGACCAACCAAATCATGTCAACACTCATAATCACAATATATGAAGGCTTGTTTTGATTCTGCTCGTTGGACTTCTTTTGTCGCAGGAAACGATGCTTTTTTTTTTACAAAGCGTATATATTTCTAGCTATACTAGTGACAATAGGTTGATAGACGGAAAACCCTGCATTACTTGAGTTTTGGCAACGCAACCCACCTTGTTTTGTGACGCCATAGCACGTCCTGTTGTATATCTAGATGTTTGTGATACAACGCATCTCGGACAGAAAAGAAGCCTGGTTCAATTTTAGTCACTAGCAGTGGATTATGTAGACTTCAGACCTTTCAGAAAGCAATGACAACTTAATTGCATAGTAAAATTTAGTACTGCTAACAATTAATGGGTTGATCGATACATCATGAATAGAATATGTTATTAACAATCAGTGATTGGATAAGATCCATAGTTATCAACTATGGATAAGATGCTTTCAATAGAGATAGAAATGGCTTGAAGATGTCATGAGAATAAGCCAATTCAAATTTTAGCGTGATAAAATAATATATGAAAGTAACAGCAATATCACATCTAATGAAGGACAAATCAAGTGCCGTATCTTTGACGTGGAATGCTCCAGTGAAGACACACATGATGTATGGGGGGGGGATTGACAAGTAATTATAGAAGCTTTATAGGTTATAATAGCAGTCCATCGCAGGTGATGATAATAGTTTCAGAATGGTGTTGTTGCATCTTTCTGGTGTGTGTGGAGGTGGATTAAAAGTCAAGTCATGTTATAGAATCCTCTGCCACATTAGGGGCATGTAGGTATATGCTCAGAATTGGAAATCTGTGTTTGTTGTTCTGTCTTTTCGGGCAGCACGTTTACTCCGTGCTTCTGACATTTTATGCTTCTCGGCGATACAAGCGATTGTACTGGTATTGCAGCACCACACTGGTCGATTCAGTACGTCAGACTTCAGGATGTGGCGTTGATGCTGAAGTTCTTTAGATACACTTTGAGAGTCTCTGAAACGTATCAGCTTAAGGGTATATCGTAGTTCGAACGCTGATTATCTACATTGTAGGCCATACTGGAGATACTTTTGGATATATACCTAGTCTATTGTCTATTGTCTTTCCCCAGGTGAATGATTGTTGATCGCATTCACACTTGCCGTTAAGGTAGGAACATAAGCTGTCGTTTCAAGGCTAGATGTGTCGCCGAGGTTGCATTTAGTCCATGTTTGTTCAAGGTTATCTTGATGTTTTCTATCCACCGTTTTCTTGGTCTACCTTTGGCTTTATGCCCGGATATTCTTGTATTATATGCTCTTATTGGTATTTGATTTGGCTTCATTCTCATAAGGTGACCGAACCATTTTACTTGCTGTCTCTCAATATGTTCGATACATGATATTATACCAACTCTTTTCCTAATTTCTTCATTTCTTATTGTATCTAGTTAGGTAACCATTGCAGCTTTTCTCATACACTTCATTTCACGTGTGACGATTTTTCGTTGCTGCGAAGCTGTTAAAGACCATGTTTAACAATGGTAGCACAGTGTTGGTATAAAAATTGTAGATATTATTTGTTTTTTAATTTCGATCTTGATCTTTGGATGAAGAAGTATTGGTGAAAGGTGGTAAGTCATGTGTTTGCTTTCTGGCACCTTGATTCTATTTCTCTGTCGTGTCTTCCATCTTCGGAAAAAATGCCTAGTACAGGCCTATTAGTAACGCTTAAACATTCAACAATAGTTGAATAGTGATGTTCAGTAGGCCAACATTCTACATTATAGACCTATGTCTTCAACTCTCCCACGAATTGCATGCTATTAAGTAGTAGAAGTAATGTCTCAAATATTACACTTAGATCAGTAATCAGATCACCATCTAAATCAAAGGCAAGTAGACCTAAAGTACACTGGTACACTGCTATCTATCGTTATGGTTATCAGCCATAGTTGGGGTGAAAAAGTCGGATTAAAACTTGGTCATTGATGTTACCTTTCAAGTGGAAAATTATATCAATAGTGATAGTGTGTTTGTGCTCAGACGTTTACTACCTAAGTAACATGTTAAGTGATTTTATAATATGTACTATCTTTGCACGGAATATTGAATGCAATAGATATTACATTTGTCACTCACTTTGTTGGTATACTAACAAGGATGTTTTTAATGAGGAGGAAAAATAGGTGGGGTTTGGCTTTGTACATTATTTTGGAAGAATGTGATGACCTTTTTGGAATGAATCGTAAGGGAAGAGATGTTTACCCACATTTTGGCAGCATTCCTATTATTAAAAGTCATGTTCTTATTTGATAAGTTGGAGGAGGGAGGTGTTGAAAATCTCAAACAAATCCCCCCCCCCCATCTATGGTCTTGTCTATGTTATTTTTCTTAATTGTTGACACGTAAGCCTATACCAGCTACACACCTAAAGTGCATTTGGGTTACCAGTATCTAGGTCATAAGCAAATACTGATTAGAATTCACATAGCTTCAATACAAGATGTCCATTAAAATTAAAATATCAATTGTATAAGTCATTCACTATAACTGCTTAGTTACTTCTCAGCTTGTGATTTAATTTGTGAGTTTTATAGATATGCACCGCCTGGTGTTAGAGTCCACTAAACCTGACTCTTTTAGTTGTTTGATATAAAACCTTAACTTAGACAAGACTAATGAGAGTGTGAATCTTAACAAGAAAGAAGCACTAGTGATTGCACTATCCCATGTAGGATGCAATATGTAGCCTATCTAAGGTAGTCATAGGTAGCTATACAAATAGCCCTATGCTTGCAATGTTTGTTAATGTGAACTAATCAATGTTTGTTAATTTGAAATTAATATATTGCATTAAGTCAGTATTGCAGTATTTGATTGTCATTTTAGCACTGCAATGTACCTTGTTCCTTTTATACAAACAAGACTAATACTGTTAAAGCTTTTACAACCTGTGCTTTGCTTTTGGTCTATCTAGTTTAATCACTCAAACTTTGACTTGCTCGGAGAACTTCAGTCTGTTGAACCGTTGGAACTGGGCAACTTCTTGGATGACAGTGATCTGATAGAGATTCAACCAACAATAGGAGAGTCATTGAGGGAGAATGTAAGTTTCCTATTTATTTCTGACTTGTGCAATTAAAATGAAAGATTTTATTTGTTGTGTTTATTTTAAATTAGGACATTGTAGCACAGTGCTTTAGTGGATTAGTCATGACCACCTAATTCTATTGTCCATTGTTTCATTCTGAATTAAAAAAAAAAGGTTTCTAGTCATAAATGGCTTTATGGTAGAAATAGCCTCAAGAAATGAGCACAAAAAGAAATCTGTGAAAGTGAAGGCACCATTTTAATCCTGGTCACATAATTTCATGTGCCACCATAGAACAAAAATGTATGATAATAAACCTCAATGGTATGAAATAAAACTTATTAGGTAACTTATCTGATTATAATTTAAATTTACAGTATATGTACCCTATTTATTGCTTAGTTCTCAGATGCACAATTCTCCCCCCCCCCCCCAAAATACCAAAAAATTTGGTAATCAGAACATCTGATTAATTTGTTTTCTATGTCATTACTATTAAATGTTATACCTTCTGTGTTTTTTTTGTTCAGAAGAATTAAAGATATTGGTTTATTACAGGGATCAGTAGTCACTATCTAATGCAACAAACCATACATTATTTATCGAAATAAAATTTCAATAAAAATGTATAAACTGCCACATCCAACGATCTGTGCGCAACGCATTGAGAGCCCCCACTACCCTGGGAGGGGGTAGATGGCTCTTAGTGCATTGCACGCAAAGCGATTCATTGACAGTAGAAGTTGAGACTTTTTAATCTTTGAGTCATGAAAGCTGTATGAAATTACGCATAATATTAAAACATCAGAATGAATCAAGTAATGTGGTCACTGATTTCTGTAATAAACCAAGATATTAATTAGTTCTCATTTTCATCAGCTTACACTCTGAAATTTCAAGTTAACTCTTACATTATGAGTAGCCACTTGAAGTAGCCTTCAATTTTCCCATTTATGCTAGGATACATATCTTCTCATAAAGCAGTGAATGATGAAAAGGTTTTAGTATTCATCTTTTACGCAATCGTTTTAGTATTCATAAACTTCAAGTATATCACGCTGCTGTTATACCAACCCTACTATATGCTTGTGAAACGTGGACAGTGTTTGCTAGACATGCAAGAAAATAAAATCATTTCCATCTTACCTGCCTACGTAAATTACTAAGCATCCATTTGGTGGGACAAAGTACCAGACTACGAGGTCTTGGAAAAATCAACCTCAGTAAGCATCCACACAATACTTATGAAGGCGCAAGCATGCTGGGCAGGTCCTCTTGTGTGCGTATGGAGAACTCGCGTTTGCCAAAACAAATATATTATGGAGCACTCAAGGCAGGATTTTGAAAAGCTGGTGGAAAAAAAATGCTTCAAAGACACGCTCAAGTCATCACTGAAACATCTTAACATTGACGTAGGCGCTTGGGAGAGCGTCGCTCAGCATAGAACAGCATGGCGTTACAGCATTAGAATGGGAGCACTAGCGGCGGAAGAGTCCAGACAATATACTGCAAGACAGAAGCTGGCACGTAGAAAAGAAAAAACAAAACATCTCAACCTCCCATAGACACCCTCTACAGTTGTCAATTCTGTAAAAGAACATTTTGTGTGCGCATTGGACTTGTTAGTCATTTAAAAACGCACTATTAACCTTTATTATTTTTATTACTCATTGTTATTATTATTATGGTTGAGTTTTTGGTCATCGTCGATTACGACGGACGAACATCATCATCACTTAAGAATTCAATATGTACATAGGAACTAGTGGTCAGTGAGAGACTATTCACATTTACAAAAGATTTGTCCTAGAATGATATTTGTAATGACAATGTATTATTGTTATTCTCCTTAGCTTGGTCACTCTTGCGTCTAATATAATCAGTAAATAAACATTGCATCAAATGATTAAATAAGGGAAACAAAAACCAATTTTAAAAGAAGCAATAGTAAGTAAATATAGTGTCTCTTTTCCATGATATTGAGGAATTCAGTGTTGGACATGTTATTTTCTTGAACAATAATATACCTAGAGATGTTGAGTCAGTCTGCTGCCTTTATTTCTGGGACCATCCAGAGGAAATTGATTGTTTATACATTTTTTCAATTGAAATGAAAATTGAATCATGAATTGCACAACAAAGAAATGAGTAATTAACCACTGATATAGTGATGTTCCCTTAATTGATCAATCTATCTTTCTAATTACCGGTATTATCTCTTCTCTGCATCTGTTCAATTGGTTTTTGGGCTATGGCATGTTTTGTTTCTTCATATGTAGTAATATTGTGATCTGAGATACCGGGAATTCCTTCAATGAACCTTCTTCTTGGTATTCCTCTGCCTTTTGATGTCTCCATTCTCATGTTGTATGCTCTTAAAAATTGGTAGCATATACTATTCAGGGAGTAGCTATCAACCCAGCATTTTTTGGCTGTAGTGATTTTCTAGACAATATAAATATGTTCAGTAGTTTGCCATTGCTTTCTGAATGATCCGGATGCACAGTTACCTGTGGTGGGGATCGAACTCTGTATCTTGGCCATCACAGACGTGCTCTGTGCCACGCCATCACAGAGCCGAACAATGGGATTGTATGCTCTTGCTGATGGTCAATATATGTTTATTCCTATAAAGTGGCCAAACAGTTTCAGTTTAATTTTCTTATATCCTTGCACAATATCTACAGCAGGCACGTGTAAACACTCAAATCCTCTACCTGTTTGCAGGACATGTCATATTTTCACCCATGAATGAACATTTAAAACTTAATATTAGTATTTGTTTAGGATTTATGGATATCTGTTTTCATGAATACTATGTATCTCTTCAGCTGTCACAGTCTGCATTGCTACAGCCATTTCATCAATTGGAGGCAGACGGTATTTCATCATGTCCAACAGCAGCATACAATCAACAAGGTGTCATGGCTGCTGGCATGTCCATGCAGGATGATATGTGGAGGAAAGATCGAATCAGGAAAGATAATCATAATGTCAGTACGTACCATTCCTTCTATTAAAAATAATTTCCAACTGAGTTGTCAACATCATTCCATGTTATGTCCAAAAACCTTGGTAATAAACTCCCTTCACAAATTAAAATCTCTCCTTAGCAGCGTAGCTCTTTAGGTTTTTATTGTCCTAGTCAATTTTAATTCTATTTCAGATCTTCACATCTATGTTGTTGAGTATTTTTTTGTCACATATTTTATTCATTGTCCATAGTTAAGATTTATAACAAAATACTAGTTCTATATTCTATATAAGATTGTTATATTTGCTCACTTTCTTTGCATGCAATTGTAAGCATTCTGTCTTCATTTTTATTATTATTTGTCTCCAGTTTTGAGAATTTATTGATTTACATATTTATCGTTGCCATTTGTTACCACATTAATAGTTGTCAGGGCTCGAAAGGAGAGCAAAGAATAGTAACACTGTTACCTACCACGCATATCATGGGAGGTGACTAAGGAGATTTTTGGGATGAAGTTTGGCTGTCCCATTTCATAAATGGTCAAAGTGATCCAGAATCATGTTGAAGTTGGATGTGTTAAACTGAAAGGTGCAGATATCACAGCTAATCTCTAAACCATGATACCCTTCTCATTCTCTGCACTACATCCTGCTAATCTGCAGGAGTTTAAGAATGAATACAGAAGAAGAACTGCCTGGGTGTTATTTTTGTTTAATATCGATTATTGCAAATTTGTTGTGTCCTATTATATTTTGGTTCTGTCATTCACTTTGTTATGAAGGGCATGGCTGAATGGCGCTAGAGCATCAGTCTCAAAACCATGATATCTCAGTTGACCCACAGCTGGGACTGGATTTTATCTTTCAGAGGTACAATAAAAATAATTCCTATGCACATCGTAGCATTTGCTATAGCAGAGTGGCCTTTATTTCTACAGGTTATGAAAAGCCACCCTGCACTCCTTAATAAGAAACATGCTGTAATGAAAGTACTCATTGTGCTGTTTATTATATTTCTTGAAGGACTTCTCATTTGATCTTTTTTTAAAATTATTTTAAAACATGACTAATAAATTAAATTTTGTGTTACAGTTGAGCGGAGAAGACGCTTTAACATAAATGACAGAATTAAAGAATTAGGGGGACTCTTGCCAAAGACTGTGGATCCGTAAGTAAATGATATTAATGGTAAATGCTAGTGATTTTTAATGTTCATAAACTCATCATCATGTATTATTGTGTGAAGATCTGTAGTAGTGGTGTCTAAGTTACTCACCTGTTGACCAGATGTGACCATGTTTATAGTTCACTAGTCACTCATGTTTTGAAAAAAACAAAACTTCTGTGGTCAACCCAGCATCCAAGAAATGGGTACCTGCTAGTTACCAGGATGATTTCCTTTCTGTCATAGTTTACAGCTTAACTACAATATCCGCACATTTCTTTTTAAGACATCCAACCTCAGTCAGCATAGCATTGCGGTGCAACTTTTGGTTTTTCCCATATTTGGACCATGCAACACAGGCGATATGGAGGCCTTATGTAGATTAATTTATAAATCTATTGTAGTTTTTAATTCAGAAGTTTCACATTTGTATGGCTAATATAAATACATTTATTTTTGCTCTAATTTATTTAGAATATTCACATATAAAAAGTCTAATATCTTTATCATTTGCCACATACAGAGATTTGAGGCAGAACAAAGGAACAATTCTCAAAGCATCAGTAGACTACATCAGATCTCTTCAAGAAGATCAGAGACGATTTAGGGTGGTTATGGAACAGAAGAAAAAAGCTGATAATGATTTACGTAAAGTTTTGTTGCGGCTCAATGTAAGTTCTTGTTACATGGTCTTTGATAATAACATAGCAGGGAACTTAGCATGTGTGGTGTTATTGATGTGTTCCATTGAAAGGTTAAAAAAGTGCCATGTTTGTTCTAAACTAGCATAACATAGTTTAAAAACCAAGATGTCAGAGAATATCATAATAAGAAGTCATAATAACACAAATAAAAGTGATATTAATGGTAATAAACATTTATATGTTACCATAATACAATCTATTTGAATAAAATAATAAACATGCCTATAAATTATATGAATAGGGACAATTGCTATGTGAGCCCAAAGGAACTTTATAAAGAAATAAAAACAAATAAATGTATATATATAATAGATCTAGCTCAACAGACAGCTATTATGAGAAAAATGCACCTAGAAGAGACACAGTCATGTATGTGTAAATGTACATGGTAAAGTTAAGGTGGAAGAAGAACTTGTGTGGTCTAGAAATAATGCTTATGTGCAGTATTCTCCATCTACCATGCCTATTTGCCCACGTGACAACCAGGGCCTGGATTTCTATTTAGTTAAAGGTGCACAAAATAGGATCACTTTCTTTTTTACAGGCATCTCATAAAAGATGACTAAGGAAAGTTGGGGAATAGTATGACATTTTGTCACCTGTGAAAAAAATCATCATCACATCTGACTTTTCTCATCTTTTAAATTAATCCCCTTGAATGACGAAGAGATGCAGGCCAGCAGACATTGTACCTTATCCTTTTTGTGGCAGACACACAAGAACCACATACATTAGCAATCACATTGCTCAAGCTGAAGAACACTGGTTTGTGGTCTATGTCCTTGGTGCTGAAGGGCCATTGATAGAAGCTGTCTAAGGCGCAGAATATTGTGAATGAAATGAAAAATGCAGCAGTGCAACAAGAAAGACTTAAATCTGTGTGTGCCTATGTTTGTTTTGTATTATGAGTAGTTTAGTAAGCCAATCTCACAAATATAACAAAAAAGATCTTTTGTTAGTACTTTATGTGTTTCAGTAGTACATTTAATTAGCTGTATCTAGTAGTGCTGTGTGAGACCGCACACATAAGGGGGAACATTTAACTTGGTTGAACTTGCTTGTGGTTTAAAAGCCTATTGTCCACATTGTAATTGTGTGTATAAGTGGCACCTGAAAATTCAACATTAGTTAAGAATCAATGGCCTGTACAGGATATTCTTAAATTGTTATTGCATTATTCAATTCTATTCTTATCTCTTAGCTACTTCTCCCATTTGATGCAATCAGGGTTCAAAGTTATTGAAATCAATTTACTTGTTTTGATAGTGCTCTATTTACTCATCAGATACATTCTGGAATTTATTCTTAATTATTGATTTAATGCTTTTGCTTTTAAAGACCTGATCCTTCTTTGTGTTTACTTCCATTACAATATGTACAATGTTAGAAATCTGTCAAAATTTTGCTATTTAAGACAATGTCATCTCCACATCTCAGGAGATTGTATTAGTGGATATTATTCTTATTGTATTTGGATGTGTTTGTGATTGCATTAGTGTATGCAGTAATGATTATATTAGTGGGTGTATTTGCGATGTATTAGTGAATGTATTTGTAGTTATATTAGTGAATGTACTTGCAACTGTATTAGTGGACATGTTTGTGATTTATTAGTGGATGTATTTGTGATGTATTAGTGGATGCTGAGTTTGTATACTGTTCAAAAAAGAAATGATACTCTCTTAGAGTTGCTTTTATAAAAGTTATTCACTATTCACTGATTGCATGTCATTCAATCTATCGACTGTCCACCTGGTCATTAACTTCTTGTGGTTACCTGAATCATACTCACCTCATTATTCGTGAGGTCATGAAAGAGTTTAAGGTAAAAGCAACATTTTTGACAATAACTTGTGACAGGTTCATATAATCCCATTAAACTTATTGAACAGAAAACTCTGACCATATTATTGAATACCTATAAAAAGTTATGGTTCATTGAATAAATTTAGTTGAAAATTCAATGTGCAAGTATGGATAATCACATTACAGAACAATGATACATCATAATTGAAAGCTTAGAGACTGAACAATCATAAAGTGTATTGGCTAGACAATTTAATGTGGTTAGAAACACCTTTGGAGGCAATTTCAACAAACTGGCTTAGTGGCAGACCAGGCGCCCAGTGGAAGTCTCAAGAGTCACAACTCCTGCCGAAGACCGTTTCATACAGCTGCATCACCTCTGGAATCGATTTGCATCTGTGTCCTTCACAGTCCAGTCAATGTCAGCTGCTCATCAAATTTCAGATCAAATAGCCAGCTGCAGAACACTGGTATTTGGGCTGGAAGAAACTACAGAGGTCCTGTTCTTATGGACTGGAATCGCCAAAACCGGCTGCATTTGGGGCAAACTACCTTCATCAGTGAACTGATGGGAATGACTGGAGATAGGTTTGGTTTAGTTAAAGTCTGAAAGTTTCTTCATTCCAAGGTTAAAATATTAATTTTGTAAAATGAAATTTTTAAAATAATGTTGCGTTTTTTGTTTTGAATAGTATATGTTACTTCTGATGTTAAAGAAAGCTGTGATAGATTTATATTATTTGTAAAATGAATGTATTGTTGTTTTTTTTAAAAATGAGATAATTCATTGCACATCTCTTTAACAGCAACTACAATTTTTAATAAAGTCTCATGGTATCGAAAACCCTCTCGTCAACGATGTGCAGCTAATGAGCAACTTAAACAGTGTCATGGCTACAGACCAATCAAGTGCTTCTCAAATTTCATCTTCAAACAGTCAAATCACTTCCTTAAACAACACACAGAGTTTCACCTCACTTCTTGCTGTAAGTCAAGATAATTTACTAGAGATGTTTTATTGCAAACTTGTCTTGAAAGTTTAAATAATAAATGATGAAGCATTAATATATAATCTTTTCTCACGTGACATTAAGGTACACCGATTTCATACATCCTTTCTCACTGAGGGGTGCAAGGTGTGTTTTCTTCGATGACCAAGGTACCTGGATCAATTTACTCTACAGGCACTTGTGCATCCACACTATTTAAAGAGCAATGGAAACTTACTGTACATAAATATTGCCTAGAGAATTGCTATGCTTACAGTCTAAAGATGCTAGTTTGATCGAAAGATGTTGAGTAGGACATGCTACCAGTTTCATGTACTGAGATATCAAAATGTTTTCATTCTTGTTCTCTTTCTAGCATCCTCATTAGTTACCACTATCTGGTCTTTCCAAGTTTAGAATTCATTTGTTGCTGTGTTACAGTTTCTATAGTTCCATAATATTTACAATTTTAGAGTACAGACTTCTGTGTTCCTAAGGTTCAGTGCTGAATCCTACTTGTCACTTGTCTGTTTTTGGGGGCAGAAAGACAGGCAACTGCAACCAATACAGTGACCTGCTATGCATGTTGTAAGAAGTGACTAAGGAAGTTGTGAGGTTGGAGTTGGCTGTCTTATTCCATTGATCAAGGTGATTTAAAAGCAATTTGTTAGGCTAAAAGGTGCAGGTACTACAAAAAATATGTAAATCATGAAATAGTGCATTCTGTTCTCCTGACAAGTCACTATCAGGAATTTTAGAATGAATGCCAAATAAGAAGAGGAATACTACTTG
The DNA here is from genome assembly GCA_034231615.1 of Meghimatium bilineatum. Classification (NCBI taxonomy): domain Eukaryota; kingdom Metazoa; phylum Mollusca; class Gastropoda; order Stylommatophora; family Philomycidae; genus Meghimatium; species Meghimatium bilineatum. The sequence goes on along the minus strand of CM067317.1, from coordinate 32,300,971 downwards.
TTGACTTGTGTTTATTGAATCTGTTCTATCCTGTATATATTGTTAAGAGTGTGCCAGCTGTGTCATGTCATTTGCATATACCCCAGTTCCTCAATTGTAAAAACATTGCCTATCTTGCTCAGTGGAAAGTATTCTTTGTTGCCTGTCTTATTAATAACTCTATTATGAAAAGAAAGTAACAGTTCACACATTGAAAAATAACACTAGTTCCTTGAACTCAAAAAGGTTATCCTTAGTACAAGAGTAATATATCTTGTCCCGTAGAATCTCATTTTGTGAATTATCTTTACCAATGCGTTATCAACTACCACCACAGGGTAACGGGCTGTCCATAAATTACATCAGTTATATTTTGCCTCATGTTACCCTTCGTCAACTGTCAAACATTAAAAAACATCACCACACCCTCACACCTAGTTATGTCAAAATGTGTGCTTTCCCAACATTTTTTAGCAGAAAAAGTATTTAAAAATGCATGTTGTGATTCATATATTTAGAAACATGTTTCAAATTCAAACAAATTGATTGGTGTATAAATACAGCATTGAGTATTGTTGACATAAATTTTCAATTTTTTTGTCGAACTCTCCTCTTTGCCAATAACCACCACAGTTTTTCAGACCTCTTCTCCCCCCCCACCCGCCCCAAGTTGTTGACATTTTGTGGACATCACCTAAGAGGGAGGGTAATGCAGTTTGAAGCATATGCTCAAAATATGGTGTATCTGGAGTCTCAGACTAATAGATAATGAAATCCTGAAATATGGAGGATAACCAGATATGGAGGATGACCTTAAGGACAAGATATCCTTAAGGATATCTTGTAAAGCAAAATGAATTAAACAGGTTACTAAAAACACTTACCTTGCCTATGAATAAAAATATATAAAAAAGTATATATAAAAAAACATACAATAAAACTACACAGGATAATTCTCCACGTATCGGCTCAAATGGAACCTTTTTCAAGAGACAAATAACAATAAACACCACAATAATAAACAAAATAGATGACTATCATTTTGTATATTATTGTGGTGTTTATTGTTATTTGTCTCTTGAAAAAGGTTCCATTTGAGCCGATACGTGGAGAATTGTCCTGTGTAGTTTTATTGTATGTTTTTTTATATATACTTTTTAATATATTTTTATTCATAGGCAAGGTAATTGTTTTTAGTAACCTGTTTAATTCATTTTGCTTTACTATTTGTTCATTCGGTTACCACGGCACCCTCCACTTTGTCGGACACCCTCCGACCATTTGGTTATTTATAAGATATCTTGTACTGGATGCTACTTTAATTTCTGAGCCAAGATCTGTAGGGTAACCTTTCTTTCACTGCAAAGATATTTGTAAGTGTGGCTTGAAAGCGACGACCTTTAATATGCTTATCTAGGCAGACATTGACACCGGACATATCTAACTGGACACAGGTCCTGTGAACTAATGAAGCCAGTGTACAGTTGCTCATTGATACAGTGCATATAGGAGAGAGCAAAAACTGATCATAAGGTATAGAGGATGATATCATTATACTCAGGTTTCTGTATTTATATTCCAGCATTGTGAAGAGTACGACTTATAGTACATAACTCAGTATTAGCTTCAAGCTATCATCAGAGATCACTGGAAAAAATGCATTTGTAAAGAACAGGTAATGGCCTGGGATCATACCAGTGACCTCTTGAGCACAATGTTAATGGCTTAACCACTTTAGCCATTATGCTAGGAAGATTTCCATTCATTGTATGTATGTGAAATAAACAGGAGGACATAATATGTATTTGATCTACTTGAAATGAATATTACATTGTTACATATATCTTATGAATAATGTATTTGCACTAAAAATGTTACAATGTAATAATGTATAACTTTAACTGTTTGTTTATCACAGGCAGACGAATTAATGGATGAGTGCTTCCCAGCCTGTGGTGATCCAATGCTGTTGTCTCACTCTATGTATCCTGATAATGATGACCAATCAATGCTGTTTGGTCATTTCCAAAGTTAACCACCATCTAAATTGACTTTATCAACATGATTGTTGCTAGTATTCTGAAAACAAAAACTGGACTCCATTGTTACACATGATCATTCCATTGATACTTTCAACATTCCATGTGTCAGTGTTGATATTTAGTTCACAGAGCAGGATATTGATAGCTGGATTTCAAGATGCAGATGAGAAGTATTGCTATTGTTAGTGTTGAATTTCTGCGTACATTCAATATGAAGGAGTATACATAGCTAAGATTCTCTTCCTCTTAATGAGGAAATCAGTATTCAAGTATGAGATACAAATTATGTGTTGAGAAGGCTATCATGAAGAGTGTAGTTCTCTATTCTATGGATTAGGCATGAAGGAAGCTACTCAATTGGATAATCCCTGCTAGATAAAGACTTCTGAAAATATGTGCGTATAACAACTGCTTGTGCATTTGTTATATATACTAAAAAAACAGATTCAAGGCACAGAAAGGACATTTCATAATCAACTATATGCCTTACATCAGACTTTATTATCTGTATGCAATACCTCATTTTTGTATACATTATATATCATTGTGCTTACATCATAAATAATGGTGCTTACATCAGATTTTGCCTTACAGCAGACACAATTGTCTTTGAATTAGACTTCATTGCCTTATGTCGGACTTTATGATCTTACAACATATGCCATTACCTTACATCAGACTTTATGGCCATATAGCATACTTCGCTCTTCCCCTCCCCCTTACATCACAATTGATGCCCGAGAAAATACTTTGTATTTTACAACACATTTTATTGTCTTTCATGAAAAATGTATGTCCTTACATCAAACTTTATTACTCTACATCAAACTTTATTACTGCGCATGCGATTGCATCTGTGGGTCTCATCAATGGCTCACTAGACAAACCAACCATGCAACAGAAAACCTTAGTATATGACATGCTTTTATATTGAGGTTATCTTCTTATAGAAGCTTCATGGCACATCATCTATACAATCCCGTAGTTGTAACCTTCGATAACAGTTACCATGTTGTTCTGACAGGCCGACGATGTGCTTGAACTAGTTACGTCCACGGCGTGGGTGGGCGGAACAACAAAGAAACCTTTCGCAAGGGCCAGAGTTGTGCCTTGATGTCGACGTCTGTTTCGACAGCATTAGACTAAAAACACCATCAAGTCGAATGGCTGCTGGAACAGAAGGCAGAGCACTTATGGGAATGCCCCATGTGCTTTTAGGCCAGTTTTTAATCAAGAAGAAACTTTATTATTCTACATGACAACTTTATTACTCTATATCAAACTTTGTTACTTTACTTCAAACTTTATTGCCTTACAATAGACAGTCTTGCCTTACATCAAAATGTATTGCCTTACATCAACATTTATTGTTTTGCAATAGACAGTCTTACCTTATAACAGATTTTATTATCTTTCAAGTGTCCACTCCTAAGAATTCATTAAATTGTCTTTATTTTTGTGTGAACTATGGCTTCTTGCACTTCTCTCACAAGGACTAGTTCTGTCAGTAGAGTAAGCCTTGGGACCCTTAGCCCAACACAGATTGATAGACTTTATAAGATCTAAATTGATGTTATGTGTATTCTTGGATGTCCCAGAAATAGTGGTCATGCGCTTCGTATTGGATTATTCTACTATGATGCAAAGAACGGAGATTTTCTGTGCTCATTCTTATCTACACATCAGTGCAGACAAGAACATCTATGCATGATGCTATTGAAAAGATCAAAGGAAACAGATTAAATAGGGAGAAGTAATGGCTTGGCAGGGCAGTGGAGCTTATTTAATGGGTATGCACATTAGGAGACATAGAACCTGGGGAAGAGTGGGAAAGTAATTCTTTCTTTAAAGTGGTAATCACACTTTTCAGGAGATGTGACAATGGCATTCTAGTGTATAAAGATTCAGAAGTCCAGGAGCTGATCAGTGAGAGTTCCTCGGAAGGAGATAATACTATTTACAATGACGGGTCCATGGTTCAGCACTTGCACGGTGATTGGTCATTCACTACTCAATGCAGAGGGAAGTGGTGCTTTTTGTACAACCACTAATAGGTATGGCAATAGAGGTGATGTTGATGACCAGCACAATGATATAGCTGGGGTCTGAGTCTCAGAGTGCTACAAGCAAGTGTCTGTTTTCTTACTGATTCTAATGAATATGCTTTGAAAGAGTCAGTCTGGGTGTTTATGCCGTCAGTGGTTAGAGTCATTGATGGTGTCCGTACCTTCATTTTTGTGTCAGGACACATTAGTGTTAGGGAATGAAAGAGTAGTCTTACCAGCCTGACCACTGTGACTAGTTGTAGTACAATGAACCATTCTGATATTTTGAATGCAGTCAAGGCGTTAGGTCAGTTGGATGATGTGGGGAGTATTTCGTGGGCTAAAATGCAGGACCTGAAAGTGGAGTGTGATGTTGAAAGAAATAATTGGTATATAGGCCTCAGAAGAAGAGTTATCAACTAATACAAAACAGGATGTATATAATTATATATACAGATGGGTTGGTTGAGAGACGCATCAGGAGTTCCTGGGCTTTCATGGCTCAAAGGTGGGAGGAGACTATTAGAGAGGAAAGTGGTGCATTCGCTCAGACGACAAGCAGCATGACAATGGAGATTCTGGCAGTGACCAAAGCTTTGCAATGGGTTCTCACAGACTGTCTGCGAGCATGCCTGTATACTCAGTGACTCCATGAACATGATTGTGAAAGTTAAGGCGGGGTACGTTCGAGAACAGTGGCTGGATGCAGTGAATAATTCCTGTGTGCGTACAGTGACTTTTATTTTTGTGCCGGGATATGCGGGAGTCCGGCGTAATGAGAGAGCAAATAGGTTGGCCGCCCACGTTGCTACTACGGCTGTTGGTGAAGCGATGGATCAGGAAGACATTTTGAATGCCCTACGGGAAAACGCACGAACAAATGACTGTACAAGTGTGATGACTCTTGTTCCATGATTAGAATAAAGTAGCTTGGTTTGAAATGTAGTGTCGCTAGAAAGGAGAGTTTTCGTGGGCGAGAAAGAATGATGGTCAATCAACGACGTACTGGGACTGTCAGTCAACGTGTAATGGCGGATACACTCAAAGAAATATCTGAGCATCTATGGACTTGTCCGGAGTACAATGGCGATGATCCAACGACTAACTAACAAAACAGGAACAGTAAATTACCACATGCTGAAGGACATACTGAATATGAGATCACAGCACCTATGAACTTGTCTGGAGTGCCATGATGATGATCTGATGACTAACTATTACTAAGAATTTATCAGTTATTCAGTAATGTACCAAAATCACTGCACTCACTACAGATCAATATGTCCTCAGTCTACTCCAGCAGAAGTTGAAGTGCATGCATACTGATGGTTTTGTGGGTTGTTCCTCCATTAAAAATGATGATGACCATTTGTTACATCCACTTTTGAAAATCAGTTAAGTTATTTACTTGGCTATGTGTTTGTAGATGTCTATACTATAAGTCCTCTTCTGATCATAAATGTCCTTGGACATTTCGGACATAGGATGACCACTGTAGATAGTTTTGGTATTAGCTACTGCATTTCTCCTCTTTTCACAAAATGCTTCTCCTTTTTTGACTGTAGAGTACCATATAGCTTTATTTTATGCAAGTTCTTCCCATTTATATCTCCAGGTCTATTTCAAAGGCTCTCAGTGAGATCTTTAATGAATCCTTGTAGCACTTCTCTTGGCTACCTTGAGAGGGTAGGCCCTTCTGCAACACATCATAGAGAAGTAGCTAGGCAGACGATGATCTGGCATACATACCAGATGACCTGCCCAATGAAATTGTGTCTGCATCATATTGTCTGACAATAGTGTCAATGCTAGGGATACCAGATCTATAAAAGACAATGGTATCCAGAGTCTTTTCTTGCCATCTGATGTTCATAATCCTTCTGAAGCAAGTTGTTTAAAAGTTATTGACCTTCCTCACGAAGAAATAACGACTATACACAGTCCATGTTTCATGAGCATATAACAGCACTTGGAGTACCACTGCTCTGTAAACTTTCAGTCTGTAGGTTAATATAATTCTATGCCACATATTTACATGCAATCTGCCGCAAGTTCTGCTTGTCATGGAAATCCCTGTATACACTTCATTATCAGTTGTGGAATTTTGTGATAGTATACTTATCATCTTAATAACTCATTGTCTACACAAACTTGTGTATATGCCATATGATATCCAGTCTTGTACCATGTTTTATAACAAATTTAATCAGAATTCATTGTTCGTAAAATATTACTTAATTGTCTTGATATCATAATTCATTTTCTTACAACAGACTTCAATATCTTAAAGTAAGGCTTTAAAGTCCTAACATCAGAGTTCAATGTCTTTTTTTTCAGAATTCAATGCCCTAATATTGAACATTTCTGTTCTTCTCATATTATCCTTACTCCATTTGCCATTAAATCATATTATATTGTCAAAGCATCAAACTTAAATATTGTACAGTAAAAATAACAATATGTACATTATCACAATAAATAACCAAATAACTGACTTATGAAGAACATATTTGTACATATACATTTCTGCAATATAGTCATAAATTATGGTAGTATTTATGTATGTTGTAGATATTTCATTGGAAGATATCATTGATAAAAATAGATGTGTTTTATTATGCAATTGTACCTGAAATGTTATTGCTAGAAAGTTGTAATAATGTCTTCATACCTTTATTCATCTTCATTTTGTCACACTTGTAGGCATACGCATTCATTTGTCTCCATGGCATTATGGTTAAGCTATTTGTCTTGTGCTCAAGATGTCACTGGTTTGAATCTGGCATGTGACATCTTGTTTACAGAGTGAAGCTTCGTGAGTCCTGGGATTATCACTTGCATCTACAGAGCTATGTGCTATAGACAGTGCTTTTAGCAGATGATGTACTGCTTTCTTAGAGGGATGGAGTATATATGGGGAAACCTGAGTACAATGAAGTCAATCCTCTAAGCCCTATCAACCTTTTCATTGATCTCCACATGTATGGTACTGATAACAGTTCAAATGTTGACATTTTTAATGAAAAGTTCAACTGCCTAGAATCTTCTCTCCCTGTCATTCTCTGTCTTGTGCCACATGATTTAGACTGTTATAATAATGTATTGTAAACTCTCTTAGTAGAAGCCTTTTTCTCAAAATATTGCTTACTATTGCATATCACTTCATTCTATGAAATAAAGCTCAGGAGATCCCCTAAAACATTGTATACCACTGAGGGTTGCAACATTCTATGAAATAAAGCTCAGGAGATCCCCTAAAACATTGTATACCACTGAGGGTTGCAACATTCTATGAAATAAAGCTCAGGAGAACACCCCCCCCCCCCCAATTTCCCCAAAACGTATAAGAGCTCCCTTGCTCATAATTCCTGGGCATTTAAATAAACAACGAAACTTGATTCTTAAACACTTCTTAAGTGACATGAGAGTAACTGTTGCAATTTATCCCACCGGTTGACGTCTGCACATGTGTTCATATTTCTAGTCCCATACATAATATTTGTCAACCACATTTAATGCAATATTTGTCAGGTTACCTGGTTATAGTTGTTGCTTCCATAACTGACCTCTGATTCACTAGAATAATATTGAACTTTCTAACTGCATAAGAGATCAAACATCTTATATTTAACATTGTCGTCACATTTGTATTCGTGAGCATTGTATCATAGTCCAATGATATATGTCAGATATATCACATCCTAGTGTAATAATTCCACTTTTCCAACAAGTGAAACAAATAATTTCTTCATCTTTTCAAAATTGATGGATGTGTAGAGTTATTTAGTTTATCTTCTTACAACAGACAGGTATTGCTTTATTGTAGTAACTATTATATGATTTTGTGCTGGACTAATAAATTGTTATTGCTAGGTATAAGCACTCAACAGATGTGAGACCTGCACTAAGAAAAACAGAATTCAAAATTTCATAGACTAGTTTATCTTTTTCTGAGGCATCTATTCTTGAAGGCAACTAACTTTGTATCCATTATTGCGGTAGATTTCCAACTTTCACATCCATATGTCAATGATGAAATCACACTTGCATTGAATAGTCACAGTTTGATGTGTTTACTTGTGATCTTTGATCTCCAGATGTTTGATAGTTTGTTAAAGGCGTTGGAGGTGAGAGCTATTAAAGTCTTCATTTATGAGTTGGTATCCCCGTCTGATATTATCTTGCTTTCCAAAGATACAAAATTCAAAACGTTGTCTAGTATATTATCATCTAGTTTAATTGAATCTGACAGGCCAGTAAAGTTCATGATTTTCGTTTTTATGTGTATTTATTTGAAGGCCTATCTGTTGTGCAAAAAATTTGAGTCTTTCTGTTTTTTCTTGGAGATCTTGGTGTGTTGAACTCAGGAGAGCAATATCATCAGTGACGGTTAGATCTTCCAGGGTCTTGTTGTTTACCCATTTGATTCCTAGTTGTTTTTAGTCTGTGCATTTCCTCATCACCCAGTGAATTGTGATGCAAAACAGTACTGGGGACAAAACACATCCTTGTTTTACTCCCGTTGTTACTGGGGAACCAGCTGTAAAAGCCACTTTCTGCTTAGAACTATAACATCCGTTACAGAAACACTGGGAGTTTTACAATGACAATTTGCTAATTCGGCGATTAACATATGCTTGTCAACTGGCATTTTGAAAGAGGTTGCAATTTACAGTTCAACTGGAGATATTTTTATAGTCACCACTAAGTCGAACAAATCTAAGGAAATGGGTGCGATGCCTTTTCGGAAAATAAAGGTGATAGGTATGTTGCTGACAGAAACATCCTATTATATCTCAACATGTGACATATTCTTTCCAGAACATGGTCTTCTTTATGGATTCTCTGAACACTCCGCAATTCTGGATGAGTTGACCGGCTTCAGCTAGAGACATGTTTAAGCAATCTGATATATCACTGCACCATCATTGTCTTGGTGCCCTCTTCCCCTGTTGCCGTTAAATCTGCCTTCAGCTATAAATCTTTCCATGCTGTTATATCTCTTTATATGACCAAAAACACACAGCTTTCTTGTTAGGATGTTGTTAAGGAGCCAGCTGTCTTCGAAATTTATTGATCTTAATATAATATCCTATTGTATGCTGTTGGTTAATTAATACATTGTGTATGAGGAGTAGGTGGGAGGTGTCTTTGGCCCTATAAAATATGGCAGTACGGCGCACACTGCAGCTTGGCAGTAATATTGATAATAATGAATGTATAATATAAATAATCACATTTTAAAATGAGGGAAAACTTTAAGAGTCTTTCAGACAATATGACATGTAATAAACATGTTAGATTAGCAGTAAAATTATGTATTTATTTTAAACTTATGACAATTGTGTGTTAAATTGTGTTCAATATTTTTCTGACATCATAAATATTTGTGAATTGTTATGTTCATGCGTTTCATATAATCACAATTAAATATACTGCACACAAATCACCAAATTAAAACATATCATGCTTTAGAAACTCTTATTCTGTATGTAAGTTGATGTTTTGAACCTATTTTTTGTCATATTTTTTTATAGATTTTATATACAATAAACAAAAATGTCAAAGTATATCATTCTTTTGATTTACCAGAATAGTATTTTAATTTGTCTTGACAGTGATACATCATGTGTCAAAATCTGTTGTTAATTAAGAAAACTACAGCAAAGTCCATTTTAAAAAAAGGTGAAACATAAATAAATGACAATCTGTATTTCAATTAAGTAGCAAATATATATTAAGAATATATTATGTTTAACTCAGGTTAAAGTTTATAATATTAATGTGAGTCAAAATTTGATGGTGTGTCATAATAATGACATGTTGGCAGTGAAATGACTTGAAATAATATCAATATTGGTGGCCAGTGAGTGAGCTAGTTTTAGACTGCATCACTAATTTTAAAGAAGAATATAGGTTTTAAGATGTGTATGCACATAAAAAAGTTGAGTACATTTTATGGGAACATTGTGGCCATTAAAAAAGTTGTGACAGAATTAGTTAGGAAAATACTACCGGGTAGTTTGTTTGCTTTAATTTTCTATGAAATAGCTAGCACAAATTTTCATCTGATTTAAGCTGGGGACCTTGAAGTAAATGTTGCTACTGTTTACTGGTAAGTTGCACCATATAGTACCAGTGTATCAATTTTTGGTATGCCTATAATTCAGGTGGGCTTTCCTAGCATCTGACAACCATCAATTCTGTCACCCGGTAACGCATTGTGTATTTTAGACAGAAAATATTGAAGATCAATTACAATCAAAATTCATTATGTGGATATAACACATGATCTGATGTACTCATAAAATATTTTAACATTATTTTTCTGGTTCCTGAAAGGGGCATAAAGAATATCAGCATTACAACTTGCCATGCTTGTCATATGTGGAGGCTAAGTTGCTTTGTGATGAGTTGACCACCCCATTCTTTAAGTTTAAATTGACTCAATCCCATGCTGAGATTAGATGCTGCTTTCTGAAAAGCACACATATTACAGCCAAGCTGTAAACTGACACATCACATTCTGTTCTCTGGACTAAATTCTGCTAACACGCAGGAGCTTGTGAACAAATGTTGCATACACATTTATTGCTTGAGAATGCATCTTTTAGCATTCTGCATACACCATCCATCCATCATATTCTATTATGAATAACTGATTTCACGGTGTATAGTAACTGAGTGTGATAAAGTACTTAACATGTGTGATTTTTTTCTTGTTTCTTAATGTTCATTATTTTATGGAGACATTGGAGTGAAAGGTGTTAAGTCTTCTTTCATGTTTTGAATTAACACTCCATAAAATATACATAGATATGTGTATGAAATGTTATTCTTTTCATGTACATTCAAATCTGAGCTTCATAATAATCAAAATACTTTCCACGTTAACACATACTTAATTAATAATTGTACTTTCTTGTATAAAAGTTCACACAAATTTCCTTGCATTATCTTATTGCACTATCATACACTAACCCAGTGATCAAGGAACTAGGGTAAATGACCTCAAAAATAGATACATATAATACATTTGGGGATAATGTTGGTAAAAAAATTAAACCTACCACTGGTTATATAAAGAATTTTATATCAAGTGAGACTGCATATTTAAAAAAAAAATTATTTGCTGTATTGTTTTTGCTGATGCGTTTACTTTAGGTATTGATTTGTCAAAGGAATTTCAGTCAGATTCAAGCAGAAAGTAGTGATGTTTTTTTTTTCTTTTAACTGTAACAGGTGAGAAAGTTTCCTGACCATTGAGCACTAACCATTCTGATTTCTCTGCAGTATGTTCTCTAGCTCAACAGACTATGTTTTTATTTAACTTCTTTGTTGTTAGACAAAAGAAACCAGCACAGACATGCCAGTATTCTTTGAGTCATTATTACAAAATTATATAAATACTATACCCTGGAGAGCCATTACAATAACAGTAATATATAACTACCAATAATCCAGTGAGGCTCTAACACTCAGTTATAACCGTAGTAACTCAAATACCAAAGTAATGACAGCAGTCTATAGGTAAATATGTGTTAAAAATACCACTATTAGTAAAAAGATAATTAAAACAATCATAAAAAAATGAATAAAGATAAAAGCAGGTGATGTTTTCTTCTAAGATATTTGTCTGAAATAACATATAATTATACAAAAAAGAAAACAATATTACAGAAAAAATGTTAGTTTATAAGCATTTTAAAAAGTAAATAAGATTCCTAGAGGACTGATGGAAGAGATTGCACAATTTGTGCAGTACATTCTAGAACAAAAGTGTGTTCACCATAAATAAATTGTGCACCATTTAGAGATATAGAAAACTACAACATGAAACCAAGATGATGGTAGACCAAAGCAAAATCTACATCACAACACAAGACAGATGCTTGTTGTCATTATAGTGTTGTATCTGCTGTGTTGACTGTTTCTCTGTCTGTTCACTCAATCTTGCATCTATGACTGACATGGTGCCCTATTCTATTGTACCTCTCTCTTGTGTCTGTGGTTAGATTATTATCTTGGTTTCATGACTTAGTCTTCTACATCTCTTCATGTTGCACAATTTATTTATGATGTGCACACTTTGTTCTTGAACTTGCTTCACAAATTGTGCAATTTTCTCTGTCATTTTCCAGGCCCCTCCAGGGAAATTATTATATGTTTGCTCAGATGAATATCTTAGATCAGAACATCAACTATTTTCGTCTGTATTCATTTTATTATAATTTTATAATTGTTTGAATCACCATTTTACTAGTAGAGGTAAGTATTTGAAAAACATATTTACTATTATAGCAGTAGACCTACTAATTTCTGTGGCCCAAAGCTAACAGAGATGCATTATTTATGCAGTATTTGCTTACTGAGAAAATATATTGTGAAAAATCCTCGGCCAAAATGTAAATGTATTTTATTATAAGTTTACTGTATTAATGAATTGCTGTTATTGCCTTTCTATCAAATCTCATCTTTAAAGTGTTTTTGCATATTCAGATTTGTATTTTATTCAAAGAAATATGTGGATAGTTCTGTTTGATATTTAACTTGTAACAATGATGTCAATCATTTTGTAAGCTTTTTCTACCTTTGTTCCTGTTGGAACATTGCGCTGCAACTAGCACTATTAAGATTCACAAATTATATGCCATTTATTTATGTTTTTTTTTTATAGGATAAAAGTGTGTGTATGCTTAATTAGCAAAAAATTGTCATAGATTTCGAAACCCCCCTTACCCTCATAATAACACATACAAATGCAAATAATTACTTCAAAGATATTATACAAATGTTGATTTATGAAACATATGTTTAAAAAGTTTAATATTTCACTAGAAAGTATTATTTTTTTCCTTCAACTCATCTGTGTGGACACAAAGTTCAAAAATGTATTATCTGTAATCTAGATTCTACATAAGGTTTAATCCAAGTTTGAGCACTGCTAACTCAACGTTACATATGCTTTCTACTTTAGCACTCACAATACATACATTTTTTCAAGAAGACAAACTCTTCTCCAAATTAATCCTGTATACTGAATTTTCCACAAAATCACTTACATTGGCTGATGCTTCTGATCATTGGCCACTTTGTGTATAGGTACTGGTACTTCATTTCGCCAGCCGATAAAATTCATGATATTTGTTTCATCATCCAAGATAAATGACATTCTTTGGGATCAGTGCACAAGATTGCAATGGTTAATGTCTTCAAGTAAGTGGTCAACTCTACTGGGAAACTAGATACCTGGTTTTGCTTAGAAAGTGGGCAAAAATCCTTTGTTATAAATTTTATGGACATAAAACTGATACTAGTGCAGTATCAAAATGACCTTTTTAGTTGAAAATTCTAGGAAAAAATGGTTGCAAATATATTCAATAAATTGACTATTGTGCCTTTCATGTTCTTATCCTTGTATTGGCCTTTTTTCTATGAAAAAGTATTTTGTTGTTCTTTATTACAAATTGATGAGCGGAACTGAAATACAAGAATATTCATAAGGAAAAAAAGTAGGGGATACTGTGTGTCCCTAGAAAAAAGACGTCTGTGTGGATATACATATATATTTATATAGGGTAGCCGGGAACACAGTGCATTTTTCATGCATGTTTTAGTGTATCCTGACAACTAGACTTAAATATGAGAGACCAAACTGCCATCAGTGTATAGTTTATTCATCCATCCATTTTATACTAGTGAAGGTATTTAAAACATACAACTACATGTAGATAACAGAAATAGATTTTTTGAACATATGTTAAAATAAAACCATCTTGCTACATTTTATGGAACAAGATGGCACAGGCAAAAAGGTGATACAAACAATTATATAATTGAGGATCACGCTGCGACAGGTCTAGCAAACCGGCAGTGTGTAAATGTGTGCTAAGAATACAGTGAATAAATAGATAGACCTCGTATCATAACTTTAATCTGAAAAAAATATAGTTTGAATAAAAAAATTGTTTGTAAGTTCTGTTTTAAAGCTAATAATGTCTTTTTAAGGTTTGAATGATCGTTATAAACATGTATGTTGATCTGTCTCAGCTGTAGGTTGACACCAGCAACTCCTTCATGACAACTGCATATTCTTCATACATTGTGAATGCATCACCTTGCCCAATAATTGTGTGCCATCTTACCCCTATTGCCCAATAAACGTGTGGCATCTTACCGCAAATCACATTTTTTGCAGCTATGGCACATTCTGATGAAGAAAAAAAGTATCCTGACAAGATAATGAACCTCAGAAGTTAACAACACAACATATATTCGAGTTTAAACATTTAAAAAATCACAATATTAAAGATAACAACAGGCGATACCAGAAGTCGATACAAAATTAGATCAAACATAGTGAAAAAATATTTTTCTGCATTGTTGGAAATTGACCTATCAGACTACACTGTGTGACAGAATGAAATGTTGCCACCAGACCTAATCACGTGTACTATCGGAAAAACCCATAACCCTGAAAAAATTCCACTGTGCGCCGTCTTGCCCCCCAGCTACCCTATATATTAGATATATATATATGTACACAGATATATACACTGATATATTGATTCATAAACAAGCTTTTCATAATGTATTAAATGTTTTGTAAATACTTTATATAATGCATATAGAATAGCTTTATAATGGAGGATGTTATAGAATAGCTTTATAATGGAGGATGTGAACCAGGAAATAAAACACTCTTATTCTGCTCATAATATTCATAATGTCATGAAGATATTGTTTTGTCATATGATATTTTCCATTGAATTGTTAAATTTATATTGAATGAAAAATGCTACATTATTACAATTTTACATTAAATGGGAAGAAGACATGTAGATAATTTAACTTGTAACAAGTTTGTAAAATAAAATAAACCTACAGATAGTTTTTGCGTAATTGCATTACATGTTTATTTGTATATTAGCTATACCAGGCTGGGTTATGAGATATGGAAGATAACAAAGTATTCTGCTGTAAAAATTTAGATATTTGTATGTAGCTGTATGTGAATGCTTCTTAATGGTAGATGTCAGGATAGAATTAGAAATGAATTGGGAGATTACTAGATCAGTTAATGGATTAAACTCACACTTAGAAATCCAGTAAACAAATACAGTAGACAGTCAAAGTCCACATGGAAACAAATGATGGAAGTTTACCATGAACATATCGAGAAGAGACGCTGTGAAAGACCGACCATATAGAAGTGAAGCTTGCCTTAGAGAAATGCTGAGAACATTTCATGATGAAATAACCTCTTTAGCTGTGAGCAGGTAGCTCATGACAGCCCTTTCATACAAAAGCAGAGGTCCTTTTGAGCCAACATCCAGACTTGTATAAAGTTTGTTGTCTTAAAGGCATGGTCTTAAAGGTTGTGTAAGGAGGATTTATGGATGCATGTTTATTCCTCAAAGTGAGGCATTCCAGTGCTGAAGTATCCCAGGAGCACAGCATACACTTCTGAGCCCATCATTCTTCTATCATATTTGTTGACCCTTCCTCAGTGATGATGTATCTGTCTAGCATTCTCTGCCACCTAGAAGTCTGGTCAAAAAAGAATACAGGTACAATCTTTCACTGGCTTGATCTTGTCATCATCCAGCTGGATCATATCTAATAGAAGACAAAAGTACGAAATTTTGACAGGAAATGCAGTAACAATGATTATGAGATTTTCACAGGTGACTGATTGTCACCCAATTCCCTAACTTACTAGATATGTGTGACCTTATTCCTTGCTCCCTGAACAAGTCCAGACTCTGGTTGCTACACGGATGGAGAACATATCATAGAATGAAAATAAAAGTAGAAATTAAAATTCCTAATGTGGTCCAATGGCTTAATTGATGGTACCCATTAAAAATATAAGGTTGCAGTGGTGCACATTGAAAACGTACAGGTTGTGGCACAGTGAATTGGGATTATACCCAAGGTTTGTTTCCACCGTGCTGAAAATGTGTATTCTGACTGTCCAGTTTAAAGGAAGATTCCCAAAAGTTACTGTAGCAGCTGTGTCAATGTGTTCTGTTGCTTATCTATCTCAAAGAAACTAAGCAATTTTCGGAGTGCCCTGACTGCACGGGTTTTTACTGTAAACCCGTTTTTTTAATATTCTATATATTTATACTTAACACTCACACCAACCCATCAATGTTCTGTTTAGCTTTTAATGCAGAATAAGTTTTTTTCTTTTGTGTTTATATGTCATATGTGTGAAATATAGCAATGCTAGACAAAGATAAGCTTGGGTACGGAATCTTTAAACATGACAAGGGCTTTGGAATCCACACTTTTTTTGTGTTGGATAGCTTATATTTTGTATATGTTGTCTGATCTCATTGCTGTAAGATCTCATTGCTATACTGCATTGTGTTTCAATGTTAAACTTAGTTGTATGGTGACATATAAAATATGTGACATCACTGTGTGCTATACATTATGTGTATGTCATGTGATATAAAGTGTGTAGATGTCATTGTTTATTATAATATAATTTGTCAATTTGTTATTACTTATGTGGATGTCACTGTGCTATAAATGGTATTTAAAAAATGTGGGTGATACTTTGTACTATAAACTATGTGCTCATGGCTGTATTTAAAGATCTGTGGTATGTCAATATTTGCTAGACTGACAAAAGAGTGAATGGTCTTTGTGTAAAGATAATCATTGTCCATATTTGAAGCTAGTTGTCCGTATTAATCTTATGATATTTGTTCATGCTGGTACTAACATAATAAAATTGTGCTGTGCTATTTATCATTAAATCTCCATATTTTTGTGAGTGTGTACTTTAGTTGTTTTCCCACTTTATTCTACAAATCTCAAAAGCAGAAATTTTCATTATGAGAATATAAACTTAAGTAATCTTTAAGGTCTTGAAATGAGTATGTCAGATATTGTATCAGATTCTCAGGTTATGATTTAAACAATCTGAAATGGATCATTATTGAATTTGTGATACTTGCACTTTTCTATATCTTCAAGATGATAGTTGTTTTTTTTAGCTGATGTAAACTATCTCAAACCTGCCTGTCTTCATTTAACTTTTCTAGCAGCTATTGATGTAGTCTTTTCATGGTACCAATTAGTATTTTGCTGGCATGACTAATGAATGCAATGGTTCTGTAGTTGGTGCATAGTGTTAGATTTCCCTTCTTCAGTAGCAGTATATAGACTGACCGTGTCCATTCCTTCGGCCAAACGTCACTTTTCCAGATCTTGGTGCGGAGTGTCTGATAGATGGTGATTTCTCCTCCTGTCTGGATTATTTCAGCAGTCACGCCCTGAAGAATTCACTCTCATCATCAGGTTTTAATGGCTTATCTCACTATATCTAAACTGGCTTGTGGTTCTATTTCACTGCTTTGGGATGAAACGGGTACCGCACTGCTCTCGGTGGACCCAGGGTTAGCATATAACCAAGATCCCAAAAGTACCTACTCGTGGTGCACCCTGGAATAAGAAATACAGCTGCTCGTGCCGGTTCTGGCTAAACCTTTTGGGGATCGTGATTGTGGATGTCGTAGATGGAATGAGAATTTCATGGAAAGAGACAGAAAATATCTTCGAAACCTCTAAACCATTACATCCAGCATATACATGGCATCTGTGCATTCGGACTAGTCTGGCTCAAAAAACAGAAATATTGGAGGGGCGACTAATGTCAATGTCTCTAACATACGGTGACCTTACGAGTACACATCGAATCTAGAAAAGGTAACACACTCTAGATGACAGCGTAGTGTAAGTGAGTCGATTCAGTGGAAACGGAGCTGCAATGGTCCAGCACGAGACCGACTGGCGGAAGGGCTGTTCATGCTCGAGAACACACAGAAGCCCACATGCCCCATCACAACTGACCCAATTCAAAGTAGAATTCATAACTCAGGTATTGGATACGCCAATCTGAAAATGCACTCCTGGGTATGGAAGAAAGCTTTGAATACAGCTCCCCATTATACACAGAATAAGCATTGAACAAATGTCTGAATAAAGCAGTATTGAGACTCGGAATCTGGACACTGTGGGCAGCCTAGAGAATGGCACAAGTCTCTATCGACACTGCAAACATAGCCCAACTCGACCAATGTCCAACACGGCTCATACAGAGAGAATTGTGTTCTGTACCCTAGGACCCACTGTGAGGCTCCTCGTCTAAGATTGGTATCTTACCTACCTCTTTCGGTAATATATGCCATCGCGAAGAGTAAAAATACACAGACCGTGTATGGCGATGGATTGGAAGGTCATCTCAGTGCGTTCTCAGATAACGTGAGAAATGCTCAAGTCAAATCCCACATCCCTGACGTGTTTGGCAAAGCAGTGTCTCGTCTAGGAAAATGTATCAACCCTGATTCTAATTCGATCGTCGCCGTCGAAATATGGAAAACAATTATTTCTGGTACATAGGGACACAAGGGTGGTAATGAAATGGTCTTCCTACGCGAGGAACAGCTCGCTGGCTGCGAATCGCCTCGTCAGAGTATAGACAAGCAATGAGAGACCCATGCAAACAATCGCCTCGTTTCATTTATTCCCCCCCCCCCCCCAATCCCTGAGTAAAAGGCTCATCTAATAGGCATTGTACCAGCCCTAATGGTGAAAGCCTCCTGTGTATGAAAGAAAGCTCATAAACCTCACCATTGCACATAGGAAGTAAGAGCTAATCGCTCGTAATTCCTGGGTTTCTAAAACAAACATTTGACTGCAATTTTGGATGTTATTATCCGTGTTTCTGTGGCTTCCTGGTACATCTCATTACAATTTTCTATCTATCTTTCTAGGATATCTTTGTTTTCTGTCAATTTGTTACCTACTCAGGATGAAGCAATCAAGCCCGCAGATTTAAATGTATTGGTATTCTAGACAATATTAATATATTCAGTAGGTTGCTAGTGCGGTGGGAATGCACAGTTGCCTATGGGGGGGGAGGTGGAGTCAACCTATTACCATAGCCGTCTAGATGTTCACTGTAACACTCGTTACAGAGCTGAACATACATACCAGACACAGGTATACTGAAACTATATTAGGGACATCAAAATAACATACACATTTAATCTAAGCCAAACAAACATGCAAACAGACAGCAGCATAATATATACTTGGAACTCAACACTTATTTTTCTATGATCATTATGACTTTTATTTACAAGATGACAAGCATATGAAGAATGGATTGAAGAACAATATCTATATTTATATATAGAAATATAGTATGTCATATCTCGGAAAATAAGTTTTACATGCTAAAGTCGATCAAGCCCTTGGACCTGTAGAGTATTTACACATTCTCAAGTGCATATGTCACTGGCAAGGATTTTCCATTAGGCATATATTTCCACACAATATATTTTTAGCCGTCCAGATTGTTAGCAAAGGCTACGTGGAAGGAAGGTTGTAGATGAAGTCAGACAGATTCAAGCTCCCTCCTCCTAAAGTAAATGGAACATGATATTTAGCACTAGGAAACAAGTAAACAAAAATACCCCTCCCGGCTTTCGATAACACTAGTGGAAATGTAACAGTATTCGCAAAATAAGATCATCCCAAAACAAAATGAATCCCCTTTTCAGGAAGCCCCTTCTCCTTTCACAAAGGTATATCTACGACCCTATATCTGGTTCTCTTTATTAATAGTTTCTCTAGAGCTTAATTTCATTTCAAAAGAAGACTCCAACCTTCAGCGATGTGTAACGCTTTTAAAAGTAGACTTCGACTAAAAGGGGGTTAAAATAATTTTTATAGAAGTGCTGTGAGGCTTCAACTAGAGACAATTATCACTATAGACCAATACATGTCATCTACTGGCAGTTTACTGTTGCTTGCAGGTTGGTATGATTGGTTATTGGTGAGACCATTAGACCTTCCGCATGTGGGTATATTTATTTGTAAATCAGGTTGTAAAAGCAAGAACTTCATTGTGCTGATATCTTTTTATTTCATTCATAACGTTACAAAATATCCCATCTCTCCTCTTGTGTCTATATTTTTTTCCCCTCTTGTTTTCTCTTTCTATCCATCCACCAACCCATAGCCGGTAAGCGTCGTTGGGAGACATTTGATGTTCTAAACACAGTCTTCAAGAGATTTCTATCTTCAGCAATGTGGATGACAGTTCCATCTATTAATGTTGTTTGTCCATGAATTCATTTACCCTTTTCTGCTGGTTCCACCTTCAACTGTTCCATGCACGATCGCTTTTGACAGGAAGTAATGTCAGCACACATAACTTAACCAAGAACGTTTTCGTCCACTTACTATTGGCAGTAGTGCTTCTTTTGAACTTGTGAGATTTTTTATTTACTTTTACATTTGTTTTATGCTCTCTATAGGCAGTGACCAACATTCATCTATAACACTTGTTTGTATTCGAAGGCCTGATTGTGTCTGTTCATGTCTGTGGGAGTGTCCAACTCTCACAATCATTAAATTTTATTTGCTCTGTACTTACCCCTCACACAAATGTTAACTATTACACTACTACAAACATAATAGTTACACTATTTAAATATATCACTTTAAGATGCGGAACAAATATGTACATTTGATTTAATTATACAATACATTTGCAATCAATTTAGCTGATAGCAGGCACATCTTGACAGCCCATAACCTTTCTGATAAAAGCACATGCCCTCATCAGTAAAGACATCGTTGTGTTAGGGTGTTTATGGATGCATGTTTGATCCCCGTAGGAAAACATTTAGTACAACAGTATTCCATGATCGACATATCCTGCCAAGAGTGTTGTTATATATACTGAAGGTTCAATTAGTTCATCATTCTTCAATCATATTTATAAACCCATCTGTAGTGATAGTACATCTCCCATTTCCTGTCACTCAGGAGTCTCCCACAGAAAGATAAAGATCCACTGGCCCGCATTTCATCTTCATACATTGGTATTATTTGATAGAAGATAAAAGTATAAGAAATTGAGACACGAAATTCATTTAGCCATGAGCGGGGAGGGCATTCAATATGAAACATTTATAATTGTAGAGATGAATGTTGCAGAGAATTTCATATGAGAAAAAGCCTCACTATTAAGTCATATAATCGTCTGAGTGGCAACCAGAACCTACAGTTCTAGTTCAGAGTGTATAGAATATAGTCATTGTTCTTTATCCAGGAGGCGACTAAGCAAAGTAGTATGCTAAGCTAACAATCTGTCATCTATAAGAAAAAATAATCATTATCATTGCACGTCTTGTCTCAATTTAATACTTTGTCTTCTGTCAAATGGTTAGCATGGATAGCGAAGAGATGCATGTCAGAAAATCATTTGTCATTTTATGGCAGACTCCCAAAGTAGCTGAAAATACTAGGTGTGCCATCACTGCAGATGGGTCAACAGATCTGACAGAAAAATAATGAACTAATTTACCCAGACGTATGTGGTATGCTCCTGGCAGGACGTAGTTTTAAATGATAGACCATACATGAGTTTAAGTGTCACCTCAGCTGCTGAACTTAGGATGACCTGTGCTTTTGTCATAAATATATTATTATATCCCCTCTCACTACTTATGGGCTTGACCTTATGGTTTACAGTGTATCAGCAGTGTACCTTCAATTAATAGTTTATGGAAGGCAGCAGAAAACATTGCACACATTTGTTGATGTATTGTTCCACAATACGTCGCGTATTCATCCAAAACTTAGGCCATGAGAGATGTTCTAGTTGGCACAAGAGATACACATATCATGACCATGAGGTTTCTCCTAGACCTACCGAGTATCAAATCAGGACATAAATAGCCCAGGTTAAAGAATACTTCAATGTCGGCAATAATGATCATCACATCTTACACCAATCTCTAGACAACACAAAAGGAAGGCGTATCAAGAGAGGACGGTCCTGGAAGGCAGAAGCAGAAGATACCCTACTCAGAGTTTGTGAAGATATGCCCAGTGTTACCCCAGCCACCTACTTCCTGTTTAGGGTTGTTACCTTACACTGGAAGATTTATCCCTCAGAGTTTGTGAGCTGGAGGAAGTTGGAAGAGGCTGTCAATGGGTGACATTTGGCAAAGAGAGATAGTTATTGACAACAGTTGTGATACAGATGGGCATATTGCCGCGACTGGGCTGTCAACAGAACAGAGGAAATGATCCAAGAACTTATACTGTAGCACTCGAAGCCACACGATACAATAATTTACACAGACGGCTCATTAACGCAAGAAACAAACAGATGTGGTTTGCGTTTCGTGGCCTGCCAAAATGGCAAGAAATTAGCTGAGAAGTCAGCTGCGTACCCCACTACAACATTATGAGAATGGAAATGGAAGCGGTGACAGCAGCTCTCACTTGGCTGGCGATGCAACCACCAACAAACTCAGTGATTCTATCGGACTCTCAAAGTATGCAAGATAGAAAAGTGTATGATCAGAACTGAATCGGGGTCACTCTTCTCAGCAATACGCTGAGCATTACATGGATTTACTGTCCAGGTCATGCTGGGGTCAGGGGAAACGAAAGAGCCGATGTGTTGGGTGGTAAAGCGGTAAAGCTTTGGTGAACTGCCCCGAGATAAGAATAGACATGATTTATTTGATTAGAGCAGTCATGGATACCTTACGAGAAGACGAGGATGAGTCGAACGTGACAATGTACATATTCAGAGAATTGTAGAAATGGGAGTGACTAGAAAATGATGGGAGAAAGTGCTCCCTCTCCGGAAAGATCAGAAGAACGCGTAATCAGCAACTGACTAGGACACTGCGCTTATACACTTTTAGATGGCTGATGGAACGACAAGCAGAACAAATATAGGAATGCCTCCAGTGCTGTGACGCTTGTTCCTAATCAAGAATCAAGAAATTTGTTGATGTGATATTTGCATTTTATGATATGGGCCATGTAATGAAACTGTATATATATGATGATGCCATGATTGGAGTGTGAAGTCCACCGATATTTGTACTATAACTATCAACAATTTGTCACTAAATATCATCACGTAATGATGTTGTTATGACAGGATTACCTAAATTTCGACCTCCATAATATTTAATAGTCATACTGTCTAATATAATCAGTGTGGTGTCGCATTCATAGTTAAAAGAAATAATCATGACCGCCTGCAGCAGGTGTTCTAAAATTTTCGGACGTATGACACCACCCACTTGTAATACTAAGTGTGAGGATAGCACTATAAAAGGATGAAAGGATAATTGAAAGTGAATACTGGACATATATGCCTAACCTTTCTCAGTGCAATGTACATAATATTACATCGACCCATCCCCCTTACTTTCTCGCATAATCGTGGGTAGCAATACTGTTTCGGGTTGTCAAAAAAGTTTGAATTGTAAGGGAACTCTTGTTTATTAGTGCTCACGAGCACTGTTTACCCCCCCCCCCCCTGGCGTGAGCACGTTATTACGAGAGGACCATTGTGCTCGCGAGACCTGGGTTGAGAACGTCGGGTCTACATTATAAGACCCAATCGCTAATTGGAAATCCATCCTTCTTGATGACTTCCTTAACTATTCTTGTGATTTTTCTTGGTCACAATGAGATTATTTTGTGTATCAATTAAGTCACCAATGAAAATCGATGGAATATAATGAGTCATTAGGAAGGCTGGGTTCCCAATTAGACAGTGTGTCTTATATTTTATTTATGAGAAGCACGGTACTCTTGTTGATAGTGAGCTTGCTTACTATCACCGGGTTACAGCATAACAGGTTCGAAACGACGTACGGACAAAAACAAATTGTCTGGCTCGTCATTTCTCGCCTGACACGATCGCTCCTCCAGTCGACCCAGCTGTAAATGGGTATCTGAACACATCATCATCATCAGGTGCCATGCCGGGTGGCGTAGGCGGTCATGGCTCTCCACAGCTCTCTGTCCACAGTATTATGTATCAAAGTCGTTGTTTCTTAGCCGTGCCAGGTTGTCAAACTGTCTAATATTTTCTCACGTTGTCGCCCTCTGTCTCTGGTGCCTTCAATCTTGCCTGTTGTGATTATGTTCTCTAAACCTGCCTGTCTCATGAAGTGGCCAAAAAAGAAGAATGCCTTTTTCTTATATTGTTGATTAAGGTCCGTTTCGCATTTAACTCTTTTAACACCTCTAAATTAGTTTTTCTGGCAGTCCATGGTATTCTCAGCATTCTTCTGTAGAAGCACATCTCTGTTGCCTCCAATCTCCCACTTTCCAGTTTGTTTATTGTCCAAGACTTGCACTCATATGTTAGTATAGGGGTATATAGCACTGCAGAACTCTCTTTCTCACCTCTAATGACAAGGTCATATTACACAGTATATTTTTCATTTTTCTGAATGCTGTTTTTGCCTGTCCTATTCTTCATCTTATTTCTGATGAACGTCTTCCATCTGCTGTAATAATTGTACCTAGATATTTGAATTGGTGGACCTGTTTTAATACTATATCATTCACTATGATCTTGCAAGGTGTGTTATTTTCTTTCTTTGAAATAACCATTACTTCTGGTTATCTGAACTAGGGTAGTTAAAGACAGCAAGGCAGAGAACTACCCATCCCACGTAATAATTGCTGCGGCTTAGAACATGACGAATTATCTTCATCCCCGACGGCAGGTTGCTGTTACAGAATCTACCTTTACCTTATATTTTTTAAACAAGTAGTTTCCAAACTTTTTCAGCTGATGTCCCCACCCCACCCGAGACATTCTGCAAAGGCCTTACGCTCCACCCACAGTTTTAGATCCCAATTTAATTCAACCCCTTCCCATTTACAGCCACTTCATAATTCGTGGAAACTACAGGTCACACACCCCCGCCTCCTTGAGATCACATCAAGCCCTTTGTTTGCAAACCACTATTAAACGGTCATGTAGTAAGTTTGACTTAACCCCCCCCCCCCCCCCCAACTTATCTCCTTCTACCCATAAAAGAAGTAGGCATACTAACATTAACACACGTGATCAAGTTAGTACATACACACGTGATCAAGTTAGTACATACACATGTGATCAAGTGAGTTTACTAACATAAGCACACGTGATCAGGTAGATTTACTAACATAAACACACACACGTGTTCAAGTAGGTTTACTAACATTAGCACATACACATGTAATTAAGTAGACCTATTGGCAGTTTAGTGAAGATAATGCACACACTTTTCAAATATTCTCAACTAGCACGAAGATGTCCGTGGTTCAATTCACAACGCAGATTTCTACTTTTTTCATATCCAAGGTTACGGCAAGTTGGATTACAAGTTGTGCCTACAGTTTCAGCAACATTTGACAAGTAATGTATCATACAAGATGTTCTTGATTTATTATTGGCTGTACACATGCAGCGATGTCATGATAATTGACAAGGATTATGGTACCTGTACGTTCATTTTCAATTTGCGAGGTTTACGGAACATTTGTTGTCAATAGACAAATACGTGGATTAGCTTACACAAGCAGTTATATAATTTATTGGCAAATATCCTTTGCACGGAGACGTCTAATGAACGTTGAAGGATATGCTAACTACACATGTCCTGCGAAAAATAAATATCATTGTAACTTTATGTCTTGTCTCGATTTATTATTTTGTTTTCATTAAATGGTAACTTTTGATGACGAATAGACGCAGGCAAGCGGCCATTACACATTTGTACTTTTGTGGCAGATTCGTAGTGTGACGGGAAAGTCAAGGTGTACAATTACTAAAGATGGATCAACACATTTTACAGAAGATTGGGGAACTACCTGGCACAGAAGTAGGCCTATACTAGCGCACTGGCGGCATGAAAGCATGATCATGGGCAGTGCCGAATTGGAATGTCTCTTTAGTTAACTATACAAGAATTCATATAAACCATCACTGTGTGTCTAAATTACATGGTTGATGAGAGTTTGTGTACTTGGTTTGTCTATAGCACATGGTTGAGGGAAGTTTGTGTGATTGGTTTGTCTATAGCACATGGTTGATGGAATTTTGTGTGATTGGTTTGTCTATAGCACATGGTTGATGGAATTTTGTGTGATTGGTTTGTCTATAGCACATGGTTGATGGAAGTTTGTGTGATTGGTTTGTCTATAGCACATGGCTGATGAGAGATTCTACACTTAATTTGTCTATAGCACATGGTTAATGAGAGTTTGAGTACTTCACTTGTATATAACAATTGTTTTATAAGAATATGTGTACTTGGCTTGTATATATAACATGGTTAATGAGAGCTTGCATACTTTGCTTGTCTATAGCACATGATTGATAAGAGCTTGTACACTTAACTTGTCAATAGCACATGGTTCACGAGAGCCACATAATGTGTCTATAGCACATGGTTAATGAGAGCTCCTATACTTGACGTGTATATAGCACGTGGCTATGAGAATTTGTATACCTGGCTCGTATATAGCACATGGTTGATGGAAGGTTATATACTTGGCTTGTCTATAGCACACGTTTGATACGATCTTGTATTATTGGCTTGTCCATAGCACATGGTTGATTAAGGCGTGCATACTTCGCTTGTGTATAGCACATGCGTGATGAAAGCTTGTATCCTTGGCTTACAATAGCACATGGTTGATGAGAACTTCTATACTAGACTTGTCTGTAACACATGGTTGATGAGAGCTTCTATACTAGACTTGTCTGTAACACATGGTTGATGAGAACTTCTATACTAGACTTGTCTGTAACACATGGTTGATGAGAACATGTATAGGAATATCTGTGACATTCACTATGTTGTCTTGTGCTCACGAGTTTGCTCTTTCGAAACCGTAACGTTTCTTCTTGTTTACATGTGCTTTTCCCCCCGATTTCCTTGAGTATTATTGGTTGATAGTATAATGTTAAGTACTCTACTTGGTATCTGGGCTGGTTGCATGCTACTCTTTTGAGAAGGGCCGAGTACTTATGGGATACCCAATTGCAATGAAGGCAATCTAGGCCTTTTACACGCGTATTAAGAACATTTCACGTGTCTGCCCCAGAGGATATCGTAATTCACACATGAAAAACGTGAGTGAAGAGTTATCGATTACATTGCTTTGCTCAACTGTGTGAATGTTCTATTAAAATACTTAGACGTTGATGTCAGTAGCGACTATTCAATGGTGCAGATTTTTCATTACCCTTGTGTCTGTATCCAGCTTCTAATGTACTGCTGGATGCTGTGCCGCGTTTGGCAAGCTGTCGTAAGTGCTCGTTTCGAAAACTGTCATAACTTAAGTCGATGTGCTCGTTGGAGCTACTGCTCATATTAATGCTGCTAGCACTTGCACTCTTGCTAAGTAACTGCCTATACACGTTCTTTCCAACCCTAACAAACTTGTTTGTGAAATTGTGACTGCTGATAACGTCAGGACTGGGATGAGCTGCAGCTGTGTTGGTGGAGTGAACTCCTCTGGGGGACACACTATGGCAATGGTTCTTGTTACACTGGTGGTTCTCACTAGTAATTATGTGGTGTTGACTATTGCCAGTACGGACGATAAAGCCGAGAGCGTTACGGGATACACTTCCTTCTGAACGGTTAGTCTGATGACTTTTTTTCTGGAGAAACTGGTCACTAAAGTCATCATGTGCGTGTAGATCTGAGTTCAAGTATTCCTGCTCTGCCATAGTTTTCTGTAGACTGAACTCAAATGTAGGAATAGCGATAGATGATACCTGTGCAACTCTGCTAAATTCTGGGCTGGTTTCTTGTAATCGTTTATATTCTTTTGTGGAGTGTGTACACTTTCTAGTCTGTGGGTGTCCCTCCTGAGTCCGCAACTCTTTAATGCTTTCTTTATAATCATGGAAGAATTCAAAATTTTTGTCTTTTCCATTTTTGTCTGTGCTGATCTGCTTGCTTTGATGAGTCCAACCTTCCTCTCGTCCTTTGTATTCTCCCAATCCACTACCACCAATGGGTTGGTGGAAAACAAAACTGCCGGTTGCTACAGATGGATCAGCCCTAAATTGACCAGGACTTGGAAATAGACGCCTTGGTGTGCTGGGTCCGGATCCTCCAAATTCTTGGTTGATATCAATGAGGTCGTCTACTGGGAAAAGCAAATGTTCGAAGCAGCTGGAAGAACGTTGTTGTCGTGCAAAGTAAACCTGTCAACGAATCAAATGAGAAATTTTAGTCTTTACATATATAAGCTCAGAAAAAAGGTTGCTTTTTTCATAGTCACACTGACCCGATATGGTGACACAATAAAACAATCAAAAGGTTAGTTTGTGCGATGTGAAAGAACAGACCAGGGAAGTAGAATGTTGTATGTCATGTTCAGTTACTAATCATCATCAACTCATACAGCTTTACCAACACAAACAAACTGTTCTGCCAGTGGTTGACAAAAAATTCCACTGATTGCTATTTATAGCATTTTCCGTTATCCATGCCCATCTTTAGAAGATGTTTCGCATTCATTTTAGCAACTGCATTGATATGTGCCCAGTTGTTGTCATTGAAGCTAGAAAATAATTTTTGCCTTCAGTGCATTGATATTTTGTAGACTATTGCTATTCAAGAGTATATTGAAAGTAATGTATGCTTACTATATGAACCTGAGCAAAGTTTGCGGTAAGGAAATCAACTATTCACTATAATATATACTCGTTGTCTCAAATTTCAGAAATTTAATAAAACACGAACTGGCAATAAGAACAGAATACAATCTTTACTTTAGCTTGTCTGCTCTATATTATTATGAATATTGATGTTACTTATTGACATACAATTTATAATGTTATATAATGCTATAAAATCAAATACTTGTTACACTTATGTTGCATATTTCCAAATAACGATCAAATAAATTCACCATTTTTGCGCAGACACAAAAAGTATTGGCCTCAGTTTTGTTAATACCATTAATAATCGAATACAGCCATAAAGAAAATACATGTAGAAGTTTGCTAGAAAATTAAGAGACTGGGGGCAGGATTACAGAACGAACTATACTGACACATTCTGCACGGACTCCAGAAGGAAAATTAAACAAATCGGCGAAATTATATAAGCCTATTTGAGTAAATTATAGTGATTCTTATGGCCCTACGCTTGCAAGTATCCATGCTTTTTTATTGTGTAAATTGTTGTCTAATTCTCTATATAGGATATGGTTAGACTTCACTAACACCCATTTTGTAAGCATACTCAAATTCACGATAAAAGATAGGACAGACTAAAATTTAATTAAATTTTATATTCAAATAGTTATTATTAGTGTGGTGTCAGTTCAACCTCTAGCACTCGTTAAAATATTGTGAGTTATAAACTCCGAAAAGACTCTCAATTTCACCACAGCTGTAGAAACGTATATGTATATGATTCCGACAATTTGGGAAGGTCTACACATCGATGAAAAAAACTGGCTTGTCTCAAAGAGATGTGAAGTTTCTAGTATTGCAATGAATACAATTTAAACACTTTCTGTAGGATATGACATGGTATTTGACCACACGGCTGTTTTTCTCTTACAAATCTCTAATATCTCAGATTATTATCATAAAGAATGTTATCCACTGATGCACATAAATAACACCGATACTCTTTATAAAAAGCCTTCAAAAAATATTGTTAATTATGTGGACAATCCTGTGTCCAGACTTGATTCTGCAGATAAAATAATAGTAGTGTCAAGTTTTTTTCCCATTCTCATAAGCTACATTTCCTCAGCATTTGTCAAGCATATGTGAACCAGGCAGAGGAGTTTGCTGCCACAAAATAATATCGAATATAGGCCTACAAACCACAATTTTCTTTCATCGAAATACACTATATCATAACAATCTATGCTCATTTCTCTGACCTCGCGCTAATATTTGCTTCTCATTACTACTATATGGGGCGTTTTGTTCAAGAACATACAAAAAGTGTAATTTTACCTTTAAATCATGACATTTGTATGATTAATAATCATATATAATGAAATCTTATAATTGATTGTAGACATTTTAAAATAGTGTGTGAGATGTGTATTGACAAGTAGACTTGCAATTTATATCGCAAATAAACGCAAATTGAAATCAATGACTACAGTTAATGAAAATTTAGTTCATAGGGCCTGTTTCATTTCAAGTTCTCACGCAAAATATATGTATGCGTGATAAATTAGCTAAGATATATGATTTGAAGTTGGGCAAAGCTAGGGAAATGTTCTATAATAATTTAACTATTACAATTTCTCCTATCAGGTAAAGCACATCACTTACGTCAGGATGAGGACTCCCGCTTGAATTTGATAACTGAGACTTCTTGTTGCTGTCATGTTCCCAGTGTTGGTAGCCTGTTCCCCACATGTTATGATATCGTATAGGATGGGGAAAGTCTCGTACCAAATAATGCCGTGGAGTTGTTCGATGTCGAAGTCTGATAATATAATATACATGCATGAAATAATAATCTCGTTGTCATTAAAATAAATAAAGATAATGCATTTTTTGTTCAGAAAGTTTCTGAAAAATAATTGACTTCTAAGAGGATGTCCATAAATTGCACCAATAATTTAGGGTAGTGGGATCTAAACAAGTTTGACTGTGGTAAACAATGAGAATCTTCTTTGGACAGTGGTTAAGTCATCCGCGCTGTTCTCGGGAAATTACGATTTGGATCCGATTCGTGGCATATTCTTTACAAAGCTGGTATGATTGTTTTAGAAAGCTGAGATGATTATTTTAGAAAGCTGGAATGATTGTTTTAGAAAGCTGGGGTGATTACTTTAGAAAGCTGAGATGATTATTTTAGAAAGCTGGAATGATTGTTTTAGAAAGCTGGAGTGATTGCTTTAGAAAGTTGGGATGATTGTTTTAGAAAGCTGGGATGGTTGTTTTAGAAAGCTTGAATGATTGTTTTAGAAAGCTGGTATAATTGTTTTAGAAAGCTGAGATGATTATTTTAGAAAGCTGGAATGATTGTTTTAGAAAGCTGGGGTGATTGCTTTAGAAAGCTGAGATGATTATTTTAGAAAGCTGGAATGATTGTTTTAGAAAGCTGGGATGATTGTTTTAGAAAGCTGAGATGGTTGCTTTAGAAAGCTTGAATGATTGTTTTAGAAAACTGGGATGATTGTTTTAGAAAGCTGGGATGATTGTTTTAGAAATCTGGGATGATTGTTTTAGAAAGCTGGGATGATTGTTTCAGAAAGTTGGAATTATTGTTTTAGAAAGCTGGGATGATTGTTTTAGAAAGCTGGGATGATTGTTTCAGAAAGTTGGAATTATTGTTTTAGAAAGCTGGAATGATTGTTTTAGAAAGCTGAGATGGTTGCTTTAGAAAGCTTGAATGATTGTTTTAGAAAGTTGGAATTATTGTTTTAGAAATCTGGGATGATTGTTTTAGAAAGCTGGGATGATTGTTTCAGAAAGTTGGAATTATTGTTTTAGAAAGCTGGAATGATTGTTTTAGAAAGCTGAGATGGTTGCTTTAGAAAGCTTGAATGATTGTTTTAGAAAACTGGGATGATTGTTTTAGAAAGCTGGGATGATTGTTTTAGAAAACTGGGATGATTGTTTTAGAAAGCTGGGGTGATTGTTTTAGAAAGCTGGGATGATTGTTTCAGAAAGTTGGAATTATTGTTTTAGAGATCGTTATGGTTTGAAGCTGCGAAGTTGAGAGATATAAGTTGTACTCTTCTCACAGAGTGCCCATTCGTTAAATTGGACATAGCACATATGGCGGGGGCGGGGGGGTGAAAGGTGCGGTAGTGTAATGTTAAATCATTTGACAGCTATCAAGAAAACCCGGGTTTCCAATCAACCCATTATTCGTGGTTTGATATAATTATTACTCCAGTGAACAGCAGGAAGTAGGATGCCAGGGTTCATGCTCTGGGAAGATAGAGGAATAACGCCATCTGTTTTTGAGCAAGAGCTTTGAGCAACTCTGTTCAGGCGGTTTTTGGTTAACAATTGACTAGCTAGCTTACCGCTTATAGGAAATGTGTGCTGTTCATCACCGTGTGCTGCGATGGTTCATAATTCATATTGATTTTTTCTTTGCTAATTGGGTAGCAGAAGTACTATACGGTCAATCCTGGACGCATTTTAATCCTTTTCAACTAATCGTAATTAAAGTAGTCCAAAACAATAACACTTGTCCAAAAAAAATAATGTGGACTGTCTTTTTCTGATGCGGGCAAGCAGCTCTCTCTTTTAATTAACTTCTTTCAAGGTATCATCATAACGCTTATTATCTGGCCATGGTGTTCTCAACATTCTTCTATAAAACATCTCTACTGCCTCAATATAATTTTTCACTGTTCTGCTGAGCGTCCAAAATTCACTTCCATACATCAGAATTGGTTCTATATAACGGCTATGAACGTTATATCTCACATTAAATGACAAATATATACTACAGAGACCATATATAAGATAGTCTGCATCTTGTGAAATGTTGCCTCTGCTTTGAAATTCTATATTTCATAATTTTTTATACATCTTCCATTTGATGATATTAATGCACCCAAATATTTAAATATGTTGACTTGCTTCAGACCGATCCCATCTACTTTGATGTTGCATTCTGCATGACATTTATTCATTGATATTACCATTAGTCACTTATATCCGCTAATTATTGTATGGATAAAAGCTCTGATATAGCCAAATTTGGCTAACTTCGTCTAAAAGTGTTCCTCAACATAAAAGGTATTTTTTTTTTACAGCAGGTATCCTGGGTTTCTATTTCATTGGTCACTCATAGTGTGCACACACATACACAATTATTCTGTTAACTGTGAACTGTGCCGTGACCATTGTAAATATAAGACATGTTGTCACATTAAAACCATCCTTCTAATGTGACGCATAAGACTATTCCCGTGATTTTCATTCGTCATTTTGTGTATACGAAATAAATTAACAGGTTTCTTCTGAGAGCAATGGTAAACTACAAGAGTAGTGTGCGCAGATTCGTAATTTATGCCATGACCAATGGACTCTCTCTCTCTCTCTCTCTCTCTCTCTTCTCATTTTGTTAACATCTACGCAGAAAATAATGAGAAATATAAGAGGCTATCAAGTCCATGTAGAATTTCATCTACTTATCATCGGACTACAGCAGATCCCAGAAATTAGATATTCAGATGATACAGTTCTTATAAAAACTAAATTTGTAGTAGATATTGATGACTTCATCATTACTTATGATATTGTTATGACTTTCTCACTACTTATGATATTGTTATGACTTTCTCACTACTTATGATGCGTAAAATACGGTTAAGGAATTATAAATGCCATCATTTTTTGTATTTATAAAATGATATCAAATAGCTCAGATATTACGCATACATTTAATCGCCAGCTTCTTCAATAACATTTGTGTCTGTATCTTACCTTTTCCTTAAGCTCCAGTACTTGTACGATGACAAGAGAATGAGTATTAATGCAAGAAATGCGAAAATTGACACTGCGATTGCGAGGATGACATCTGTTGATAAATCACTGTTTCTCTGTGGAATGCATTTAATACATTAATGGTTAGTTTGTATGCAATACAGCACATGGAAAAACAGCTGCAAATTACATGAATAAGTAAATCTGCCAAAGTACATCTTATTATCTCCCAATGTAATGTCCCGTTGTTATGTTGAATAGGTGTAGAGCTTTGACTTCTTGTACTTCATTGTAACATATGTATTCCGTCCCTCTAAACGAAGCGTTACGCCGCCTGCTAAGAGTGCCACTCATAGTACGTAACTTCGTAGCTAGGGCGATAATCCCCAAGGATGTAAGAAAAAAATATACATTTTTTTAAAAAACAAGACGGCACAAGTGTGTTTCGAACACGCGACCTTTCAAACACAAAGTGTGCGGCATAATCCCTACGCCAGAGAGACTTCCTAAATGGTTTGTAGTAAATGGTTGTGAAAGCTAGATATCAAATAAATCACTGAAAAAGAAATTAAATTTGTTAGAAAATGATTGTCTTATGAAAATCTGAATTATTAGCTGAAATAAGTCAAGTAAAATAAACAAATAATAGAGACCACTTAACAACCATGTTTTTCTGGAACACTGAGTCAAGATGTTCAGGCGGTTTTTAACGAACATGTATTTATAATAAATTAAAATATACTTTCACTGGAAACATTAAAATAGTATTACAATGTGAAAATAACGAGAAACAGCCCAAGAGAAACGTTTCGAAGAACATCAAAGAGGATATGGCTCTATATGTCAATAGCCTGCAACAAATACGCAGAGCATCGTCACGTTGTTCACTCTTGAAAATACTTGTTTCTACCACATGCACGGTATTCGGGAGTTGAAAGATAACACAGTAGATAGATCAATAATTGTCTCAGCATTAAAAAATTGTTGAATAGTAATGTTCTGTAGATGGTATACTTCAATCTCAGCTTACCGTTACATGGAACCCACAAGAGAAGGGAATGAAAGTAAATTGGCTGCTGTTTAACATAATAAAGTGACAGATGGCAAGAGTCATAACCGTGTTATAATCAACACTCATAAAGGTATATCGGCGTTAAGAGCAATGGCGACCTTTTACATTCCGCAATATCCATTCGCACTGTTATATCAGGGACGTGTTGCTTGTAGAATAGAATACGCTTGCGTCATATTCATTGTTAGTAATATACTGATTTAAAGAGTAGACAAGATTCAGAACAAGGACATGCACATCATCTTGGGATGTACCAAGGATACACCCTGTGTGGCAATGATATCTCTCCTTGACTACCTGACCCTAGCTGACAGGACTAAATTGTGTTAATGCCACACATCACGCATTACATCAAGATTTCAATAAGGTGAAATACTCCAGGCTCAAATGGAGCAGTTCGTCATTGGGACAGACAAACAATATCTCCACAGAGGTATGGGATACAACTTGCATTGATCCTGGGGAGGAATGGATACCCACCCTGCCTGCATTTCATGGTACGTTCTCTGTAGTCATTATACTTGATACTAGATATTAAAGTGGAAAAATGTTCGGTAACAGTGGATGCAGATATCAAGATAACCATAAACTGCAAAAACATGATGTAACAGTATGCATTGATAAGTCAGTTATTCGATACTAACTCTGTGCTTTGGTTTTTTTTCCCGGCCTGATGGACAAATTGTCAACGAATCTAGCGGTACCATCACTACAACCACGAGAAGTCTTAGTATGGAAAAAACAAACTGTGACGGAGGTATTGTTATTGCTGATTATGTCACAAGACTATTCTCATGCATAGAAAGTGATTCAATGAACATGCTCCGCATAGTTAAAGCGGGTGCCGTCCACCGTCAAAACGCGATTGCCTCAATCTATGATGACGAGTACGATTATCTTTATGTATCTGCGGACATTTTGGTGTTTAGAGTAATGACTTGGCTGAAAACTGACGAGCACGGCGACAGTATTCATAAATACACAAATGAATTGAACTGAGATAGGTAATGCGTCAAGGGACCTATTACGATCAGGAAGTTTTCAAAAGTGTGAATAATGGTTTCTCTCAAGACTACCTGAGATTGGTGCAAAGATCGAGCAACCAGTAAAGATAAACATTAAAGATATACGAAAAGATTGATACGTCAGCATCGAACAACTTTCAGTCGCTGATGGATTTTTTGAGACGGTGTCAGCATCGAACAACTTTCAGTCGCTGATGGATTTATTGAGACGGTGTCAGCATCGAACAACTTTCAGTCGCTGATGGATTTATTGAGACGGTGTCAGCATCGAACAACTTTCAGTCGCTGATGGATTTATTGAGACGGTGTCAGCATCGAACAACTTTCAGTCGCTGATGGATTTATTGAGACGGTGTCAGCATCGAACAACTTTCAGTCGCTGATGGATTTATTGAGACGGTGTCAGCATCGAACAAATTTCAGTCGCTGATGGATTTATTGAGACGGTGTCAGCATCGAACAACTTTCAGTCGCTGATGGATTTATTGAGACGGTGTCAGCATCGAACAACTTTCAGTCGCTGATGGATTTATTGAGACGGTGTCAGCATCGAACAAATTTCAGTCGCTGATGGATTTATTGAGACGGTGTCAGCATCGAACAACTTTCAGTCGCTGATGGATTTATTGAGACGGTGTCAGCATGGAACAACTTTCAGTAGCTGATGGATTTATTGAGACGGTGTCAGCATCGAACAACTTTCAGTCGCTGATGGATTTATTGAGACGGTGTCAGCATCGAACAACTTTCAGTCGCTGATGGATTTATTGAGACGGTGTCTCAAGAATTTTTGCTGTCCGGAGTGCAATGATAACTTACAGTCATTACTCAAGTTACATAAAATTTAGTTTAGTGAACAATAAACCGCTGGAGTCGGATGTGTCGGACTAATGTAACAAAATATATGGCGACATCACAGTTCCCTAGACTACATGCTGCTGGAAATGATGAGTATTAATAATAATACTAATCAGACACTTAATCAGTCAGGATCACTGACTGATGGGTGTCTATTTGGAGACATTAGCACAAAAATCCTTCATTCCACCTCTGTCTTTAGCCATTCGCAAGACTGCAGAAAAATAATGCACATGCCATTTCTTGATAGTATCAACCCATGATTTTCCTTCTCCCCTAGTCTCCTTCCACTTTCGACTGTTCCTTACAAAATAGTTTAGAATTTGAGAAGTGTCTTGTTACATATCCACACACAAAAAACAAGTTCACTTGGTTTCTCCACTGCCAAATAGGGTTCTTGATCATCTGCAAGATTGTTTATTTGCTTCGAATATACTTGTATGTATTCTATATATAAACATATTCTTAACAAACGTCTGTAGCACTTGTATCCACTTTCATGAATCCTGAGCAACTCTCCAGTTAAAAAAATGCCGTGAAAGTATGAGATAAAACGATTAATCAAATTGTGCGATGTTATGTCAATATGGACTAAAAAATTAATAATAATAACAATACACACAATCTCCGAACATTTGTTCCATAGCTGAGACAAAACTTCGAACATTTGTTCCATAAGTTAGACAAATCTTCGAACATTTGTTCCATAGCTGCGATAAATCTCCGAACATTTGTTCCTTTGCTGAGACAAATCTTCGAACATTTGTTCCATAGCTGCGATAAATCTCCTAACACGTTTTCTATAGCTGAGACAAATCTTTGAAAGCAAATTCCATAGCTGAGAACTCATAGCTCTACATGGTTATGACCAAGGTCGCGGATAAGACTTTAGCATAGAGTTGTTCTCCGTTTAAAACAGTTAATCACTTAGTTTTTGTGAGAAAAAGCCAAAGGAGTGTTGTATCGCTTATTTACTAGTTTCTTAGTACAATAACTTTCATGTTCTATTTTCATTAGGAGCTGGGGTTGAACCTCAGAAATCCACCTCCTATAGTAGCCTTACTTGGAACACCAATTAAGAAACTATGAAAAGAGGAAAACGTTTAGAAAAAAAAAGAAATGTAATCTAAATTTATAATTGTTTTCCTATGTGAATCTAACTTGTTTAGAAACACATGAACTATTCATAAACTGCTTACTGTATGTTCTTTCTCCAGGTAGGGGTCATCAGGGCAAACCACTGGTGGTGGACAATCCATTAATTCTTGATGATCTGATTGGTTAGAACACAACGAAAGTATGCTTCTCGTATTGTTCATATTTCCTCATCAACTGATTGGCAGCGCCATCTAATGACGTAATCGCCAGCCTTTTCACAACGATACCACGCCTGGCATAACAGTTTGTGGTTAAGTGAAGTATCTGAAATAGGACATGGGCGCGCCGATCTCCAACATGTTGTTTCCTGATTATCTGCCATTTTGATTGACACACTGAAATATTTCTCAGATATTCTGTAAGACAAAACAAACAAAAATCAATTATATTTTGAGAAGCAAAAACATGTATAAACATAACCAGATTCTTTCACATTAATCATTAGTTTTTAACATGTCTTTCTTGTCATCGTGGACTCATCTTTATAAATCATAATATTCTACGGCACAATAGAAAGTCCAACCACTGATTTCACGGTTGCCGCTCTTTACGGCCATTTGTCCTATCGTTATATACAATTAGAACTAGGTTTTAAATTTTACTTGACTGAATAACTAATAGACCATTGTCATAAAATTAGAACTAGGTTTATGACTGTGTCTGAGTAATTAGTAGATCATTGTCTTCAAATTAGAACTAAGTATATGACCTCAGCTGAGTAATTAGTAGGTCATTATCATAAAATTAAAACTATTTCTATGGAACGGTTGAATAGTAAGTCGTTATCACCAAATTAGAGCTTGCTCTATGAACTCTGCTGAAATATTTGTAGACATCAGATCGACATGGAAATATATCACACACACCTACTATATAAATATATAGCACACGTCTACTATTAATATATATATATATATATATATATATATATATATATATATATATATATATATATATATATATATATATATATATATATATATATATATATATATATATATATATATATATATATATATATATATATATATATATATATATATATATATATATATATATATCTCACAGAAATATACAATATATATAAATATGAGTTTCTAATGGTAAATTTTGATACCCCTAATGTACATTCATTTACACATATTGCTCTCAGTGGACAAAACTGCTTTCAGCCTTATGCACCGCAATACGAGATGAAGGAACATAGATATATAGTCATACAGACAGACAGACGGACGGATGGACGGATGGATGGATGGATAGATAGACAGATATGATAGATATATAGATAGATGCATACATAGATAGCCTGTACAATCGAGTAGGATGACCAATGCATCGTTATAGGTATGGCATTTGATTGACTGAAACGTTCTTGTTTGAGTGATGTCATGTTGTAGACATTTTAATTAATTTCTGTACTGCGTAATATAATTATACACACTATAACTCTACAAAATGACAACATTTCAGAAATGAAGTCCACTTTCTTAGAAACAGTCAAATTAATTTATGAAGATACATTAATTATAATAACAACATTGTTTCTAAATAATTCAATCTACGTGTAAGTAGTATAGAAAATGTTAGTGGTGATATCCAGGAATTTCCAATATTAGCTGTAATATTTGGATGTCGATAGAGAGTACCTATCATCTAAACAGTCAACATTGATTGCGCTGTGTCGTGTTCCGCTCTTTCCTTTTATTACAGAATATTCCTTCTCGCTATGGCTTCTAACATTCTCAACAGGGCAAGCGGGCATACAAATCAATTTTTATAGGCTCCGTTAAATGTACCGTCATTTGTACGCTCCTATTTTTGTGTGGTTTTAGAACGTAACATGACTAGACAGTTTACAACAATTACACGACATATACCAGCTAACGTGCGAACACAATTGTCATCTCTTTAATGTAGGCGAACTACAGATACAAGATACTTGTCGCTATAACTAGTTCTTTTTTCAATGTAGGCGAAGAACAGATACATGATACGTGTAGCTATAACTAGTTCTTTTCAATGTAGGCGAACAACAGATCCAAGATACTTGTCGCTATAACTAGTTATTTTCAATGTAGGCGAACAACAGATCCAAGATACTTGTCGCTATAACGAGTTCTAAATTTCCGATAAAGTTATTATAGTCTTAGTAGTCTTTCCCAATATGCGTTACAATTTCACAATCTTTGTTTTACTTTTGATCCCCTGCAACACATTGATGTTTCGTTTATTTTATTGTGAGTTACGACAGATCTTTTCATGTTATAATTAAAAAATATATTGTATACTGTACGTAATATTTGTGAACAATACATAAATATATTGTATACTGTACGTAATATTTGTGAACAATACAAAAATAAAGTTCTTCACGGTAAACTACTGTAGAGTGATTTTAGGTGAGATCAACAGTTGAGGGCGATGAGTGAGTCTCATAATTATTTTGGTGTATGCGGAATAAAAATATCGACTTTGATGAGGAGTTGGTGCAATTTAAAATATTTCAACTGTTGGTGTCAATAATTTTATCTCTATGGATTAGTGGTTAAGCAATTTGTTGTGTGTCCAAGAGCTCGCGGGTTCGACACCGGATCATGGGATCTTGCTTACAAGTATATTCTTGAAGAAAATCCTAGCAATTATGTTTTGATTAAACAGAGGTTAAAAATACTAGTACGGGCTTATGTGTACTCCCGTGTTACTTTATGTACATCGTTACCTTTTACTAAAGCTGCGCGCCGCCTGTCGATGACACTACCGATAGAACGTATCTTCATATCTTCAAGAGATACTCCTAAGGGATGCCCTAAAATGCACTTGTGAACAAGACACCACTACCTGGGCTCGAACCTGTAACCCCTTGAACACAAGGGAAAAGCTTAACGACAATGCGATGGAGATCTCCAATATGCTGCAGAAATGCGCGAGCAAACCAATTACGATAGATGCTGACAATGAAGATGATTGAGCATGTTGCCATCACCACAATCATGTAGTAACATCAAACTGAATAATGCCAATATTTGTTGGAGAGATAAATGTTTTGTACAGCAGTTGAACGCAGAAATATGTAAGAGTAACAGAAGATGATTTATTTGCTATAACTAACGGATCATATGAAATGATATTTATATTTTAAAACTGTACTACATTATCATTCATTAACAACTTCAAATTACTGTATATTGATAAATAGTAAATCTCTAAAGGTCGCAGCAAGATATCATTATGTATATTTTCTTGAAATTGTAACATTCATGGTTTACTTGTAAGCATATTTACAACCATTTTACTCTTTTCAACATACATTTATGATTTGTTTATTATATGTATATATATGGTACAGTCTTGCTGTTGATAAAAATGATTACGATAACAGAATATGAATGTACATAAGATCAACCATGTACTGTATTTCAAATAGATATTCTTAAATTCAAATGTTTAATCGCAACATTAAACTTGTAAGTACTGAAGCACATCACGTAATAATACAAGCATTTTCAGCGTACTAATCCGTTAAATGTTTACAGTATAGAAGCTTATTGGAAAAAAAATACATCAACTACTTACTTGAACTTTGAACGATGACAAAGGGAATCTGTAACTACGAGTTGTTTGTTACTCAACAACTCTCGCTGAGCGGTAAAATAAATAATTACAAAGAAGACACAAGTGTACGAATTGTGTACAGCTTGTAAGATATTGTTAAAGCTGGTCGTCTTTCTTCTGTCTAACTGAATGCTATAGATGTGCCCGAACGATATGCCTTTCAAGAGTTATACAGCGTTATGGCTGACACGTCGATGTGGCTCAACGTTTTCTGCCATGAAAGAGCTGAGCTAGTTGGCACGGACATTAAATGGAGAACTGGTAGCAAGGATTAAATGGTTCAAGCAAAGCACTCTCCGTCCTTGATCCAAATGTAAGGTGTGCTTGTGCTTGTTGGAAGTAGCCAAGGGTCACTGTTCCTCCGCGAGACTATTTGCTGGACACCTATAATAAAAGGTACCTTTTGTCCAAACCACACACATAAAAGTGTAAAATGTAAAGGTCATAGCATTATATTGTCCTTGAAAGCAGGCGCGTGACAAGGTGACCATGAAAATCATTAAC
Organism: Meghimatium bilineatum; assembly: GCA_034231615.1. Taxonomy (NCBI): domain Eukaryota; kingdom Metazoa; phylum Mollusca; class Gastropoda; order Stylommatophora; family Philomycidae; genus Meghimatium; species Meghimatium bilineatum. The sequence continues at coordinate 32,259,374 of CM067317.1, read as the reverse complement.
AGGTGCCAATGCAACAGTTTACTTTTACGTCGCTCTAACTTTACTATCCTTGGCAGATGGATCAAGTCAACTTGCACGCATGCAGAAATTGTTTGCCGTAGCAATTCGTGAGAACTCGGCAGTGGTTATTTGGCAAATACTCCGCGCGTAAATGATAAAAGTAAAGAGAATTTCTCAGTTTCAGATCTGCGGAACTCCCGTCGTTCATGTTCAGAAAACAATTGTTGTAAAGAAGAATATAATTTACTGGCATCAGTTAAAATAAAATATAATATGAACGTATCTCGTTAGTAACAATATTTACTATATAGTACTACACTTGAATTGTGTGAACATAGTACTACACTTGAATTGTGTGAACAAAGTACTACACTTGAATTGTGTGAACATAGTACTACATTTGAATTATGTGAACATAGTACTACACTTGAATTGTGTGAATAATCAGCACGAAGTGTTCTACCGATTTAGCAACTTGGCATAAGTTATATCATTTAAATGAGCATTGCCATTGTTAATGTTATATACTAATTGAGAAAGAGAACAAACACAGAAAATTGTATCTCCTTATGTGCTTTTATATTTTGTAGTTTCTGTACTTCATTGTAACTCACGTAGATTGTACCAGTGAATCGCTTCATTATCTTGCTCCTTCAGTGTGACACTATTGTTGTACTCAACATTTAATGAGAAACATTGTTCAGGGCACATTGTCATGAATCTCTTTTGTAGCAAGACAATTTTACCAAAACTTATAAGTAATACAATGTTACTTTTCATACTAATTTAATAAATATATAAGTAAAACTATATAATTCTTAAAGATAAAAACAATATACAAAAGAAAGACGTTTTCGGCGTTTCGGTCTATATGTTTTGCTCAAGAAACATTGAAAGACAAGTAATATTTCATTAAATATAATGGATAGATCTGACCACTGTTCACACGTAGTCCAGCGAGCAAAGGGAAGTAGATGCAATTTGTAGAAATATGTAGTAATAGGATTGCCATGTTGTTACAATGTGTAGTAATTGGCATGACATGTGTTACAATAAATATGTACTAGTATGGATGACATGTGTCTCAATAATGTAGTAATAGACAGGACAAGTGTTACAATATGTAGTACTAGACATGACATGTGTAACAATATGTAGTAACAGGTATGTCATATGTTACAATATGTAGCAATATGCATGAATTGAGCAAAAATGGAAAATAATACATATAATACAAAGGTTTATTGTAGTTCACGATTTCTTGAAAAATGTTAATTGGTAGAAACGTCGGACACGTTTTTGTCTTTATCATGTTTTGTGTTATTTATATTGTGCACTGTCTTTTTTCAGTCTGACATTTACATTGCAGAGACTTGTCGAGCCATGTTGAGCTGTGCAGAGCCATGCAGTCAACACTCTCTAGATAAGTATATTGGTTCTGTGTAAGCTGCCCTGCTTCTTACAGTCGTATATTCAATAGCACTACGATATTATGCATCCATCTATGCATCATGTTCTCTTTTCTGAAACCTTCCCCTCTATGATGCATATTTCTAATCCATTGTGTCTGTTCACATTTCCGAAATATTTAAGATTTCATTTATAAAAGATTGGTATTGTATAGAAGATCTTCTTCTACATTCAGGCTCTGTCCATGGTATTCTTATGATGTCTGTACAGCAATTAATTTCAAATGTTGATATTTTATCATTTATATTGTTTGTCATTGCCCATATTTCACAGTCATGTTACCACTAAATGAATTGTCTATTGTCTTTTCTTAGGTTGATGATGGTCAGGATATCTAGGCGACTAGGAGCTTTAGCTGTCTATCCAAGGCCAGATGTGCCGTCTTAGTTGTGTTTAATCCATATTTGTTCTAGGTCTTTCTCTGGAATTGTGTCCGGATCTTCTCATGTTATATGTTCTTATCGGTAGTTTGTTATGGTTATTTCTCATAAGTTAAATATATCTTCTTAATACTTGTGTGATGGAGCATAATAGTTGTGTGATGGAGCTTAATAGTTGTGTGATGGAGCATAATGTGGTGTCATACTTCCAAAGAATTAGTATTTTGCCCTGGTCACTCTGGAGTGAAGCTAATGAGAGAACCGGCAAACTAACGTCAGAAGCACATGTGTCAGGGACAACTATCATTTTACTGGAGGGAATTTTAAATTTCATATATATGCGCCTGTTGGACGACGAAACCTTGGGGATGAGGCTGTTATTAAGAGATTGAGGTAGTTTGGAATTTCTCGAGTAGATAATGATGATGTTCCTCCATCGCAAGCGAAAATGTGCATGGCATGAACAACAATAAACGCGATGAAAAAGAAAATAAATAAATAATAATTAAAATTGGTAATTATCTAATTTGGTCTGTGAGATCGTAGATGCCCGATGAGTCCGATTCGTGCACAGAAACTTCTATTGCATTGCATGCAGGAGTGCTGAAGGTTCGGGGTAGGAGAATTTTCAGATTTGTCCTTCCGCTTCCTGCTCTTGTGGATTTCCCGCAGTGTTTTTTTTCTTCAAATTTTTGATACCAGCAGTGATCTGGGTGTGCCAGGCTGAGCGATCAAGTGTTATAGTCTCACAGGAGCTAGGATCGATGCTGCAGTGCTTGAGAGAGCGTTTTAGGTGATCCTTGAAGCGCCTTTTCTGTCCTCCACTTGAACGTTTACCTTAGCACAGCACCCCATAGAATAATCTCTTTGGAAGACGCTTGTCTGGCATACGGACGATGTGACCAGTCCAGCGGAGTTGGGACCTAGTCAGCATTGCATGGATGCTTTGCATACGGGACCTTCGAAGGATTTCCGCATCTGGTATACGGTCCTGCCAACGTACTCTCATGAGGTTTCGTAGACACCGAAGATTTTAAAAAATCTGTCGAGCGTGTCTCGCATAGACAATCCAGCAAGACGCAGAATGAAGCAGTGTTGGTAGAACCACTGAGCGGTACACGTCCAACTTCCAGTAGATAGTAGAGAGGGACGAGTAATGAAGTAGGACTTCATAATATACAATCTGCACGCTACGGGAACTATCAGTATACCTTTCACCAACTGCTGAAACAGACATAACTCTTATGAATAGACCCTATACCCGAAGTGTACGGCTGTCGGTTTAGATTGCCACTCATTTCTTATAATCACAATAGTTGAAAATGTATTTTTATCACTGTATGTATTTATATACTATGTTTGCACAAACACAAAATTATTATGTATTCCCTTCGGTATCATTGGAAAAATTCCGCTTAGCTTAGACGAGGATAATAGCTGGACGTTGCTGGGAAAAGCTGTACAAGCTCACAGCAGGCCATGCGTTTACTAATGGCTTGGAATGTGTTGTCTCGTGGCTTATTCTGACAAAAGTCAACAAGAGTTAATAGGAACAGGTAGATGTCTCGAAAAATGTTGTATAGGTTGGACTTCCTCCACACAGGAAGTAACATGATGTGAACTGTTTGGTCACAATGTCTAGACTAGAGGTTCTCAAATATTTTGTGCAGGAATCAACGACGCCACTTTCGGAACGAATCACACTGTGCGCCCTGTTCACGCTGAGATAAATGAGAGAGAGGGATAGAATACAACAAAGCACTAAATGCAATATTTATAGATCAAGAGAAGGCGTTTGATAGAGTCAACAGAGACGAACTATGGGAAACTCTAGAAAGTATAAGATCTTTGTATAAGAACTACCAATGTGTAGTAACAACATCAGATGGTATCACAGACGCATGTGATACAAAAACGGGAGTGCATAAAAGTTGCGTGCTCTCACCTTTGCTATTCAATATATACATTGACATAATAATAAAAGAGCAAAATGTACAGAGGGCAGCATCACCGATTCCGAAAAAGACAACTCAGAGCAACCAAACAATGAAATAAATGAACTACTTTTCGCAGACGAACAGAGCCTCATATAGAAAACGAAGAACAACTAAAAAAAATCTTGTTTACTCACTATCTGCAACATGTAGAAAATACAACAGGAAGATCAATACACAAAAGACGGAAACTATGAAAATATGCAGAACACCGAGTCCCCTAAACATACAGATAGACAATATAGGAGTAAAACAAGAAAGAGTTCAAATATCTCGGAAGTATTTTAACAGAAAATAGAAGCCTTGATAGAGAAATAGAGAAGAGATGTCAAAAGGCAAATGCAATAACATACCAACTGTCACCACTACTTCTTCACCCCAAGATCGAGATGAAAGTTAAGAGACAAATGATCTACATTATATTCCTACCAACACTGTGTTACCAGTGCCAAACCTGGTCTCTCTCTTCACATTACAGAAAGATAGTGACATGTGAGATGAAATGCTTGAGGGAAATGCCGGTGTCACCAGGCTTGATAGATTGCGAAATGAATATATCAGGGAAAGAATAGATATAATATCTTGTACAGAGTACATAGAGAGAGAGAGAGAGAGAGAACAGATCAAGTGGTTCGGCCACATTATGAGAATCCATCACGAAAAGTTGCCCGTACAAGCATATAACCAAATGAGATCAGGGCACAAAGCCAGAGGAAAACCACCGAAAAGATGGATAAAAAAGTCAGGGACATCCTGAACAGACATGGTCATAGCACAGCCGAGGCCACACATTTTGGAATTTTTACTAGTTAAATTCATCTATGTCATTATTTAAGATAATATCGCTCTTCCATCTTTATAGAGCGCACCAATAACTGTCCTGATGTTTGCGTCGAAGTTATATTGTCTCATTAATTGCCACAGACGTTGGTGTCACATACGACTAAATGCCTTTGTGAAATCAATGAAATTATTATACTATGAATGCTGATGTTGTAAATGTTTTTCTATAATTATTTTGAAGTTAAAAATTTGTCCAGTGATACAAACTGTTTTTTTTTTTACGAAAATTGGCATGTTTTTCTAACAGTTCATCTGGAGTACTGTTCTTTTGAAGGATTTTAAGCATCGCCTTGATATAATTGGTGATTAAAAATAATAGTTCTATGTAACTCTTGCACAGTTTCAAGTTGTATTTATTAGGAAGTGGTGTCAGTAACAATTGTCTAAGTCATATTTTCTAATTCACATTTTCTTGTAGATGTCTGTAATAATAGTGATCAACTCCCCTCTTGCATGCGTTAGTTATTCCGCCGGAATATTATCTACCCCTCATAATTTATTTTCTTTCAATGATCCTAGGCCGATGAGGAAATAAATGTTTGCGAGATATGAAGATTTACAGAGAAAATATGCTCCTACGAGAGAAGAAGAGTAACAGAGAGAAAATAGATGTGCTCGAGAAAGGACGAGAGAGAGAGAGAGAGAATCACAGAGTGAGAAAAAATGTGCGAGAGAGAAATGGAATCAAAGAGGGGTAAGAAAGTGTGCGAGACAAGAGTCTAATAGTCATAAAACCAGTAAGAGAGAAGGTGAAAACAAAAACGCCAGAAAGAGAGAGTATGGAGATTGATGACACAAGCTTAATGATATATTGATTCAATTAAGCTGTTCATACCATTCTCATAAATTCCAGAAGACAGGCAACTATGTTTATAATCCTGTAAAACTAGAGTTGCTGTGTACGTTGTAGAGCTACTCTCCTAAAACCATCGAGATTTATCAGTAAAACTGCGTAATGTGCAATTCAATGCTAATGAAATTATTCACAATACGAGCGTAATACCGCATGCTAAATGTCAGCTCTCACCAATGTATCGTCACTTCAACCATCTTGTAACAGTAAACCCTCAGAAGATGACATGCCTGTATATTGAGGTTTTCATGTTATAAAAATCCCACATCACTTCATCTATTAGTTAGTTTGTTCCTTTCGTGGCACACATAGGGCAGAGTTTTTTTAATTCTTTATGCGGGTCGATCTGCTGCCGGCAATTTTAGTTCTTGCATTGACTTGCAGGCCACTGTTTTCCCTTCTTTAAATATTGTGTTTTTAGAGTAGTTTTATGTCTTCCTCATTTTCTTTACCCATCCGGTGTCCACATGAGTGATTGTTGGTTCAATCATGGCTATCGATAGTACTACAGGACTTCCATGACGTAGGGGGCCAATTTACGTGCGATCTATTGTTGGACTTCGATATTTTTGGCATGCGACTCCAAGTATGTAAGTAGCGACCAATAAAACTCAACAATAATTAATGACTTAACAAACTGGGTCCTAATTAATTATGCTAGAATGGCCATTATTGTTGACAGCCACGGTTCAATCTATTCTCATCCAGTCTGAGGACGCGTCCCAGGTAGTTCCATCTACGTTTTCTTATGACATCTGATATGTTGTGTTCTCTTAGGTCACTTCATCTACACAGTTATGCATTTACATTTTATGATTAGGAGGCTACTTCTGAAAGTATTGCGTAATGCGGATAGTTGGGGACATCTGGGTGTGAAATAAAGCTCTGGGGTTACCTACTCATTGCCTAAATGATAAAATAGCTCTATTGCTGATTAATACTGGGGATCGAAGCACACAAACAAACACATAAACAGACGGCTAGTAGTTAGGTGACATAATGGAAACAAGAGCAGAATGCTAACTACGCAACATTTTTGTGTGAATGCTAAAATATACATCAACAAATGGAAATGGTATTTCCATAAGTATGTACATTCTGTTATTAATGCAAACGTAAAATTCATTGCCAGATATTTCGAGAGAATTGACGCCAACTATGGGCATTCATCTATATTTGTGTGTGCGAAAACAAATATAAAATAGATTGTGTTACAATAATGTAAACAAATGGTTTGCAACCTGGAATCTCAGTGCACCTAATTAATTGAAACAATTTTCCGAATATCTGGCCGCGCCCAGACATTTTTTCCCTCTCAGATTTGTAAGCCACTTGTTTGTAATATTACGTTTCTGCCTATTAACACAGAACAATTACGAAATGTAATAGTCATAAAGAGGAAGAACGATACTGTAATTTTAATGGGAGACCATAATACGAACGAAGGTAAATGAACTAATGGTAGAAGGAATCATTTCTACAATCAAGGTTATACATATCTACATAGAGATCACAAAATTAAAAAAAAAATTACAGAATAACAGATTAATCATACATGTGTAAATAAAACGTTTCCAAAATGGCTAACAGGATGTGAAGCTTTTGAGAGGAACAGATGTTTCATTCTATCATCAATTACTGCTGCATCAAGTAAAGAATAATTTTAATAGAAATTCAGCAAATGAAAACTACAGACATCAGTTAACCTTTATCGACCACTTTGCTTGTAACGTCAGCAAAAGAGGAAGAGGAATAACTTTTGTTATACTCTTTTTCATGTGTACTCGATGAACCGACTCGCCGCCTGTCAAGAGTACCATTCATAGCTTTTATCTCCGTAGCTTCAAGTCATAATGCCTCATAATGCCTCATAATGCCTCATCATCATCGTCAGGTGCCATGCCGGCTGGCGTAGGCGATTATGGCTCTTCACAGCTCTCTATCCCCAGTATTATGTATCAGGATTGCTGTTGTTTCCTTGCCGTGCAAGGTTGTTAAACTGTCTAATATTTTCTCACGTTGTCGCCCTCTGTCTCGGTTGCTTTCAATCTTGTAGGCTATATTGTGACTTTGTTCTCCAAATCTCATTGTCTCATAAAGCTGCCAAAAAAATGAAGATTGCATTTTTCTTATATTATTGATTAAGGTCCGTTTCACATTTGACTCTGTCATCACCTCCACATTAGTTTTTTTCTGGCAGCCCATGTATTTGCAGCATTCTTCTGTAGAATCAAATCTCTAGTACCTCTAATTTCCTAATTTCCTATGTGTTTATTGTTCAAGAATCGCATCCATATGTTACTATAGTAGTAATATAGCACTGCTGAACTATCTTTCTCATCTCTAATGGCAAGGTCATATTACACAATCTATTTTTCATAATGCCTAGAGATCTCAGAGTACATCTGTAAACATTAATTTTGGGACCTGGCAATAATTTTCCGACTGCAAACATATACTAAGAGATCGCATCACCGCCTTAAGAAAAACACATGATCAACAGAACAGACGTGTTAATCTGTGGTACCAACTATATGATAGTCAAACACTTGTAGCAGACCTGCACAAATAACAATGAATAAAGAAAAAACACTTTGCTGTGCTATTTTTATCTGTGAAACAATTATTGCACTACTCGGAACCTAGTGTCGCCTGCTACTTCTGTCAGAAACATGGATGTGCCATTTTGAAAGTGAACGAAGAGGAAGAAAAAGAAGATGAGATTATTACAATTATATTCATTTATTGAATGTCGCTGAATACAGTTCGTTTTAGTACTTATCCGATAATTTGTGTACACAATTTAATAGTTTGGCCATATATTTTTAAAATGTAGACATAAATATGTTCAATTATTTGGCAACACTGATTCAAACTTATCACATCTTAGAAAGAAATATAAGTAGTTGTACTTAAGCAAAGACAAGCAGAAGTAGACAAGATAAATACAATATGAAAGTCGTGAGAGTATTCGTTCCAGAGCTACTAGGAGGAGAGCAATGAAACTCTAAGGACAGTGAGGCATAGTTCATATGTAGCTCATACAAGCATCATAGAAGACTGACATGTTTCTTTCCTGCTATTTAATATTGATACCCTTATAGACTGATAAGTAGAGGTATCTAATGATATTTTGAAGGTTCAGTGTAAACACAATACGCATACCGTCATGTTATGTTTCTAAAGTCGCGAAGTTACCAAATGAGCGGAATGAAATCATTCCAATGGGAAACTTTCACGTTGTTATAGTATAGTTTACACATTAAAGAGAATGTAGAGATTGAGATACTGGCAACGCTGCTCAAAATTTTGTCAGAAGCTTGCTGACAACGCCACAGACGATGATGTCATAGTTCCTTATAGAAGAATTGTTTCGCGCTGATTGAAAGTATTGAAGAGGTTTTTACATCTAGTGCTAGTTGAAGTGTTATTGAATCTACTGCTAGCGGTAGAGTTATCGAATCAAGTGCTAGTGGAAGAGTTATCGAATATAGTGCTAGTGGAAGAGTTATCGAATCTAGTGGAAGAGTTATCGAATCTAGTGCTAGTTGAAGAGTTATCGAATCTAGTGCTAGTAGAAGAGTTATCGAATATAGTGCTAGTAGAAGTGTCATGTAATCTAGTGCTAGTAGAAGAGTTATCGAAGCTAGTGATAGTAGAAGAGTTATCGAATCTAGTGCTAGTAGAAGAGTTATCGAATCTAGTGCTAGTAGAAGAGTTATCGAATCTAGTGCTAGTAGAATAGTTATCGAATCTAGTGCTAGTAGAAGAGTTATCGAATCTAGTGATAGTAGAAGAGTT
>CM067317.1:32183774-32249933 GCA_034231615.1 Meghimatium bilineatum | reverse complement strand
AGTACATCTGTAAACATTAATTTTGGGACCTGGCAATAATTTTCCGACTGCAAACATATACTAAGAGATCGCATCACCGCCTTAAGAAAAACACATGATCAACAGAACAGACGTGTTAATCTGTGGTACCAACTATATGATAGTCAAACACTTGTAGCAGACCTGCACAAATAACAATGAATAAAGAAAAAACACTTTGCTGTGCTATTTTTATCTGTGAAACAATTATTGCACTACTCGGAACCTAGTGTCGCCTGCTACTTCTGTCAGAAACATGGATGTGCCATTTTGAAAGTGAACGAAGAGGAAGAAAAAGAAGATGAGATTATTACAATTATATTCATTTATTGAATGTCGCTGAATACAGTTCGTTCTTAGTACTTATCCGATAATTTGTGTACACAATTTAATAGTTTGGCCATATATTTTTAAAATGTAGACATAAATATGTTCAATTATTTGGCAACACTGATTCAAACTTATCACATCTTAGAAAGAAATATAAGTAGTTGTACTTAAGCAAAGACAAGCAGAAGTAGACAAGATAAATAACAATATGAAAGTCGTGAGAGTATTCGTTCCAGAGCTACTAGGAGGAGAGCAATGAAACTCTAAGGACAGTGAGGCATAGTTCATATGTAGCTCATACAAGCATCATAGAAGACTGACATGTTTCTTTCCTGCTATTTAATATGGATACCCTTATAGACTGATAAGTAGAGGTATCTAATGATATTTTGAAGGTTCAGTGTAAACACAATACGCATACCGTCATGTTATGTTTCTAAAGTCGCGAAGTTACCAAATGAGCGGGAATGAAATCATTCCAATGGGAAACTTTCACGTTGTTATAGTATAGTTTACACATTAAAGAGAATGTAGAGATTGAGATACTGGCAACGCTGCTCAAAATTTTGTCAGAAGCTTGCTGACAACGCCACAGACGATGATGTCATAGTTCCTTATAGAAGAATTGTTTCGCGCTGATTGAAAGTATTGAAGAGGTTTTTACATCTAGTGCTAGTTGAAGTGTTATTGAATCTACTGCTAGCGGTAGAGTTATCGAATCAAGTGCTAGTGGAAGAGTTATCGAATATAGTGCTAGTGGAAGAGTTATCGAATCTAGGTGGAAGAGTTATCGAATCTAGTGCTAGTTGAAGAGTTATCGAATCTAGTGCTAGTAGAAGAGTTATCGAATATAGTGCTAGTAGAAGTGTCATGTAATCTAGTGCTAGTAGAAGAGTTATCGAAGCTAGTGATAGTAGAAGAGTTATCGAATCTAGTGCTAGTAGAAGAGTTATCGAATCTAGTGCTAGTAGAAGAGTTATCGAATCTAGTGCTAGTAGAATAGTTATCGAATCTAGTGCTAGTAGAAGAGTTATCGAATCTAGTGATAGTAGAAGAGTTATCGAATCTAGTGCTAGTAGAAGAGTTATCGAATCTAGTGATAGTAGAAGAGTTATCGAATCTACTGCTAGCGGTAGAGTTATCGAATCAAGTGCTAGTGGAAGAGTTATCGAATATAGTGCTAGTGGAAGAGTTATCGAATCTAGTGGAAGAGTTATCGAATCTAGTGCTAGTTGAAGAGTTATCGAATCTAGTGCTAGTAGAAGAGTTATCGAATATAGTGCTAGTAGAAGTGTCATGTAATCTAGTGCTAGTAGAAGAGTTATCGAAGCTAGTGATAGTAGAAGAGTTATCGAATCTAGTGCTAGTAGAAGAGTTATCGAATCTAGTGCTAGTAGAAGAGTTATCGAATCTAGTGCTAGTAGAATAGTTATCGAATCTAGTGCTAGTAGAAGAGTTATCGAATCTAGTGATAGTAGAAGAGTTATCGAATCTAGTGCTAGTAGAAGAGTTATCGAATCTAGTGATAGTAGAAGAGTATCGAATCTAGTGCTAGTGGAAGAGTTATTAAATCTACTGCTAGTAGAAGAGTTATTAAATCTAGTGCTAATGGAAGAGTTATCGAATCTAGTGCTAGTAGAAGAGTTATAATCTAGTGCTAGTGGAAGAGTTATCGAATCTAGTGCTAGTAGAAGAGTTATCGAATCTAGTGCTAGTAGAAGAGTTATCGAATCTAGTGCTAGTAGAAGAGTTATCGAATCTAGTGCTAGTAGAAGAGTTATCGAATCTAGTGCTAGTAGAAGAGTTATCGAATCTAGTGCTAGTAGAAGAGTTATCGAATCTAGTGATAGTAGAAGAGTTATCGAATCTAGTGCTAGTAGAAGAGTTATCGAATCTAGTGCTAGTAGAAGAGTTATCGAATCTAGTGCTAGTAGAAGTTATCGAATCTAGTGATAGTAGAAGAGTTATCGAATCTAGTGATAGTAGAAGAGTTATCGAATCTAGTGCTAGTGGAAGAGTTATTAAATCTACTGCTAGTAGAAGAGTTATTAAATCTAGTGCTAATGGAAGAGTTATCGAATCTAGTGCTAGTAGAAGAGTTATTAAATCTAGTGCTAGTGGAAGAGTTATCGAATCTAGTGCTAGTAGAAGAGTTATTAAATCTAGTGCGAGTGGAAGAGTTATTGAATCTAGTGCTAGTGTAGGAGTTATCAAAACATTGAAGACGAAAATTGAGGCCGTTATCAGTGGTGTTGAATAGCTCTCTGAAGATCAGTTTACTGAGGCCGTTACTCCTGGTGTCGAAGGAAAGAACGTTGGGTTTACAACTATTAAACAATAAAGTAAACCAATAACAAAAATTACATCACATACAAGGAAACATAATCCTCTGCGTTCGTTCTCTTTGCTAACACATCAGCAAAACTAATCCCAGGAACGGAATGCTCTGTGTCAAGATTTATAGCTACACTGCTATATCTACGCCTTTCGGCTTGACACATCCATCTCCTGAATGCCATTTGGGTCACTTGGACTCAATATTGAGTGAGCAAATCCCACCTAAAACCCAATTCTTCGCATATTTTTACGACATTCTTGGTAGGTGACAGAGACACTGTTGTTATCGCCCATGCAGTGTCCAGGTGACTTACGGGCTATAAAATAAACAATATGATTCTGCAACCAAGAAAAATTCATATAAAAGATATATCTATGTTATGAAATATAAAATAACGTAGAAGATCATCAACATGAAATATTTCCAAAATATATTATCAAAACGACAATTAATTTTTATAGGTGGAAAAAAATAGATACTGTGGTTTGTGGAAGGCGTTAAGTGTTTGACGTAACCAATGACTCAAGTGCATATATATATATATATATATATATATATATATTCTAGAAAAATTCCAATGTGTGATTAAGTATAGGACCACACGTGTCGCAGTTTTCAAGGGATGTTCAAATAAGAAACCAAAAATTATTTTTAGAATATGGGAGTTCGCCAGATTTTTGACAAGCAGATTAGAAAGTTACTAAATCAAATGCAAACATTGATTTCTATTGTTTGATTTTTCATTCATTTGCTATATATGTCTGGAAAAAAAACAGTGTGAATTGTATAAATAAAGAACACATGCTTTTTATCCCTAAATACACTTCCGGAACATCATATATCTTTTGACAAGAAATATCTCCCATGTTAGATGTATGTTTATTTGATTGTGAACTAATTTAACCAAAAACGCCTAACATGAACAATCAATATAATGTAATACAGCAGTGAAACGGAACAACAATAGCACTTACGTAGTACGCAGGTTTTTGATATTTCACTTGAACAAATAAATGGCCTATCACTAAGACTAACGGGTTTATACGGTGTAAACACGAAAACATACACATTGCATTACAAACCACATTCTTAGCGTTTCGGACCGTTAGATCTATCTCAAGAATTTGAGACAAAAAATATTGTTACGAAAGACCTAAAGGTTCGAAACATTGAAAATGTCTTGTATATTTTAAATTTATGTTTTCGTGTTTACACCTCATAACCCCTTAGTCTTAGTGGTAGTCCGTCTGTTGTGTTCAAGTGAAACATCAAAAACATGTGTTCTTTGTGAGTGATATTAACAACTGCCTGTATACATTTATAAACACACATGCTTAGTATATATATATATACGGTTGCGTCTGTGGGGTCTTACCAATGGCCCATTGGACAAACAACCCATGCAACAAAAAGCCTTAGTAGATGACATGCCGTTTTATTGAGGCTCTCTTATGAAGCAATGTCTTCTCTTGCCTTAGCCGCAAATACCACGAAGCGTCGTGGGAAGCATAAGTCGCATTTCTAATGCCAAATGTTGCATTTGTGGTTGTAATATCATGTTATGTTATTGTAGTATGTCTCTGATGTTATCAATTAATCTGCCTCTAGGTCTTCCTCTTGCTCTATACACAGCTATTCTTCTATTATTTGCTACAGCTGGGAAAGCAATCTGGCTCCATTCTCAGAAGGTGATCGAACCACTTGATCTGTTGCCTTTCTATATATTTGATGCTTGGTACAATTCTTGTACAATTTCTGATGTCATCGTTTCTTATACGGTCTATTCTTTTGACCACAACGATCTTCTTTAGATATATCATCTCACATATTGCTAGTTTCTCTCCTGTGACTTGAACAGTGACCATGTTTGACATTGTTAATACAACTGTGTACAAATATACTGTTTATCAATATCGAAGATTTGTAGCATATGATCTATACAATTATGGATCCCTCTGAGTAGAAAGCTTTTTCAAAAGACATTGCACTAAGCCGAAAGCTGGTCTCCTGTATATGAAAGGATGCTCTGAAAACTACCCCACTGCACATAGAAAGTAAGAACTAATCGCTCATACATCCTGGGGTTCTCAAACAAACACAACAAAATAACAAACATATATATATATATATATATATATATATATATATATATATATATATATATATATATATATATATTATATAATATATTATATATATATATATATATATATATATATATATATATATAAATATATATATATATATATATATATATATATATATATTAAATTGACATATTCTTTCCAGAACATTGTGTTCATTGTGGATACTCCGAACGCCTCTCTGTCCATGGCAGGCAGGCCTGCATTGGCCAGAGACATGTGCGTAAATATATATATATATATATATATATATATATATATATATATATATATATATATATATATATATATATATGTATATGTATATGTATATGTATATGTATATGTATATATATATATATATATTTATATATATATATATATATATATATATATAATATATATATATATATAATATATATATATATATATTATATTATATATATATATATATATATATATATATGCAAGCACTACACGTACAAAGAAAATGAATAACGTTTGTACAACACGAGCCTGGAATATGCATGCGTAAGTAGAAAACAATAACATTTGAAATATTCTAACAACCAAGTCATACAATCATTAAGTATACTTGTGAATGATTATCAATACAAGGTAACTGCGTGAAACGTAACAAAGTAAGTTTGTTTGTTGTCTTCATAAAGACCTTGTGGTTGAAACGTTGAATGTGATTTCTGTATTGTAATTTTTATGATTTCTTGTTTGCGCATCATTACCTACTAGTTTTATTTATAGTCTGGCGTGTCTCATTGAAGCGAAATATAAACCTGTGTTTTACGTTATGTCTAATTGTGAATGAGTATACACTATAACAGTATCAACTTACCTTATTAATTCGTATGTAGATGCCACCCCGTTTCTAGTTATCAGTTATGATCTTCTGAACCGATAATTAGGATCCGTTTGTTAAAAAGATGCACCGTATATTTATCATACTTTGCTGTTATTGATTGAATATACTAATATACTAATATGATTATATATCTTGCATATATTCATACTGTGGTGCAGTGCATGACACGTTAGTGCAATCAAGTTTATGCTGATGTACACACAACAGTATAATGTATTTTAAAACAACTCTACGACAATTTTCTTTTCTAATTTTCCTATTTATCAATGTCTAATAGGGCATAAGTCTAAGCCCATACGCACACACATAAATTTATCTAACATTTGCTATTACATATAATTGTTTTCACGGAATAAAATTATGTATAATTTGCTAAAGTTCATAGAAAATGTAATTTTATGTAGGAAAGATTGAAGATGTATAATACTTCTGTTATAAAATTGTGTGGAACACTGTTTCCTTACGAGTATTTTACAATTCGACTAATTGCAACGACTTGATCGAATATACTGAACTGTTACTCACAACAATGTTTAGCAACTGACAGAAGATAAGTATCCTAACTACAGACAGATGCAGATGTTTGACACATTTTTCTCTGGTTCCATCGGCACAAAAAGAAAATAACAGAGATTTATTTTTAGAAAAAAAAGTGGATGTTGTCAGGACTAAGTTAAACTGAAGACAACTGGGAAGTATGCTGAAGGTATGACGGGATGATCGTGTCCAAAGTAGTTGCTACCGAAATATTGACCCTGGGTTTTGATGGTTGTATTTACTCTAGACGAGGTGGTGATAGCTACTCGTTGGTTCGAACTGACTGGCCCTTTTCTGTGGTTCATTATGAGGTCGAGGAGATATTCTTAGATCACACTGTTAAGTTGTTGATTTTGCAGTGTCGACAGAGAACAAGTCGTATGTTATTGCGACACTGCATGGTGGAATGAAGAAAGAGTATATCAGTATATACGTGTATAAATCTTACACCGATTACATTATTCTCAAAATATGCCTAAACTTCAATTGTATCTCGTTCTTAAATGATATAATTGCACAGCACTATGTACGTATGTGTTTGCGTCGGTGGGTCTCACCAATGGCCCACTAGACATACCACCCATGCAACAGAAAATCTAAGTGGATGACATGCCGTTATATTGAGGTTATCTTCTTAGAGAAGCTTCATGGTACGTCATCTATACAATTATGTTTGTATTGTGTTGTTGAAATGTGTTTCATGTTTACCTGAATATATATGTATGCACCCACTGTGGTTGGGAGGGAGCCAGAGATGTACTGTGCAGCACTGGGGAGGAGGAACCTGACAGCACTGTTTTTTTTTCCTATGGCTGAAACCCATCATAGAGGCACAGTGGCTCAGACGTGACAATCCTTTTGACTTGAACATTTGGCTGCATGCCTGAAGCAATAGAGAAGCTCGGCATAACCAGTAGTCAATTGGTGGCGGTCAATGAGCACAGTGAACCCTATCTTGGCTACAGTGGCTAGGAACAGTGCATAGGTTGAAACCTACCTTTCTGGAGGTGTGATAGTTATTCTCTGGCTGTGTCCCGGGGTGGGCCGAAAATCCACAGACTTCCCAGCAGTATAATGCCATTTAATGGCATTAGGTCAAAGGGTATGAGTCCATGGACCGCTGGATGATCAACCAACCAACCAACCAACCACTGCCCTGTGTATCTTGTTAGATTAGTTACACCTAGTAGCATCTTTCAGACATTGATGGTCGTTTGTTAAACGAATATTTTTTCCAATTTTTATTTAACTGTAATTATCTTTATATCCAGTTTTTACAATTTTTACAATATCAAGAAAACTCATAGATTTGAGATGTGTACAATGTGTACGTATATCAAGAAAACTCATAGATTTGAGATGTGTACAATGTGTACGTATATCAAGAAAACTCATAGATTTGAGATGTGTACAATGTGTACGTATATCAAGAAAACTCATAGATTTGAGATGTGTACAATGTGTACGTATATCAAGAAAACTCATAGATTTGAGATGTGTACAATGTGTACGTATATCAAGAAAACTAATAGAGTTAAGATGTGTACAATGTGTACGTATATCAAGAGAACTCATACATAGAGCTGACATTGAGTGGCAGCTAAGTTATATGGCTAATTAAACTGATTGTTCCGTATTCAGTACAATACATAGCCAAGGACCTCTTAGGTACCGGTATGCTTACTGATTATTTAAGGTATTTAGTGTCTTAGGGCTGCCTCATAAATTTCATTGTAAAAATTCTTCGATTATACACCAAAATCATGTATATTCTTTATTATGTATGTTGTTATGTTGTCAGCGTCTGCAACATTTCATTACTTTTATTGCATTTTCTTCTTCAGATTTCAGTATTGCTTGATCGTCATTGTTTTTATGTGTTTTCTTCCACTTTTATCTTTAATGCAGCTACATTTACAGGACACTTTTTATTTGTGATTTGTATTACTTCCTTGTACATTTTTTTAGTTTTAAGTTGAAATCACTCATCTACTCCTCCACATTTTATTTCTAACTAATATTTCTTTTTGTTCTGCGCATGTTACGCATATCTTTTTTATTAATGAATATTTTGGGATTCTTAAGACTCTCTTTCTGACATTTTACCTAGTATGTCATCTGCCATCCATGTTTGTTATTGGCTTGTCTTATTAGTACATTTTAATTTGTTATTTTAATTGCTTTTTCTTAGGCTATGCCATTTATTATCTGGATTCTATCTGGATTTTATCTTCTGGATTCTCCATTCTGTATTCTTCCATGTACTATATCTTTAGATGTTCATATCTATTAGTTACATCTACAATGTATTTTCGCTGTATAAAAAAAGTAAAGTAACTCATATCATTTATACCGTAGTGGTGTGAGATGTTAGCGATCTCACATTTCAGAGGCTCTGCAAATGAAGGATGTAGCAATCTTCTCTCCCGAGCAGTCTTACTTCCCGGATTAATCCAGTACCCATTTAAGGCTGGGTCGACCTGGGAGCCGTTGTGATCTGAGAAACATTTCGGCCTCAACTGGGGAATGAACCCAGGACCACTCATATGCGAAACAGTGCGCTAACCACTGCGCTACGCGACTCACCTTTCGCTGTATATCTCATTATTTAAGTGTTGATGTATCTACTTATGGATATTACTTTCTTCCATGCTCTGTGTTTTTATGTTTTACATGTATTTTGCACAATATTGAATTGTGGTCAGAGTTTATATCAGCTCCTGTGTATGTTTTTAGTAGGGGAAGATGAGGCTTAAAGTTTGTTTTTATGTTTTCATACCTACTCTACCTCTCAAGATATAATTTTTATTTTGCTATCATTTGATAGATCACGGTTTCCTCTAAGATCATACTAAAAATAAACCAACATTTTATGAATTTGTAAAAATTTAATGAAATGCATCAAAAATTAAAATGTGACTTTTTTGCTCCAGTAGAGTGTAAAAAAGTGACAATCAGTGGGACAAAAAGTTTGAACTCATTATTCAAACATAAATTATCTCAGTTGTTCACAATTGAAAGCATATGTGTTCCTGTTGTCTAGTTCCAACATGAGAGAGCTTTGGAACAAATGCAGTACATGAAACATGGGCACTTTACTAGTATCTTTACAATCATTGAAGATGAACAGTAATCCATCTTCATTTCGTGTGTTTTTCCATCAGAAATTGAACCACAGAGTGCTGTACACTAGAGCAATAACACCTGACCACAGTCTCTCTATTAAATATCCCCTGATCTTTATATCACTTATACTTTCTCATTATAGCAACATGGGGACAATGTTTAAAATATTTACTGTGCTCATAATTATTAATAAAATAGAACAACATAATTTTTGTATACACAGAATAGAACCATGTTTTTAAGAGCTGCCATGTGAACAACTACTATTCTTCTTCTTCAGCGTTCATTCTCAAACTCCTGCCGGATCTCTCCTGTAGCAGTACTACTAGATCTCCAGCAGGATGCAGTCTAGAAAATGGAAATGCGTTGTGTCGCCGTTTTATTTACGCCAATGGCCCGACACATCCGTCTTCAGCGGAAGCTACTATTTATACTATTTAAAACCACTTCAGGTGACGTCTAATAAAAAATGAATACACCTGAGATTCAAGTTGAACCATGTCAAGTTGAGTCTTACATTTTAAGAGTTAATAGTCTGCTCATGACAGCCACACACTTAACACATAATATTCAATAGTAGGCCTACCAACTTTTCATTGATATTAACTGACTAAATTTATCGCATTCGTTACACACTATCAGAGGTGAAAACCAAATTTTCTTTTTCATTTAACAACACCGCTGCCTAGCTACAACGCTTTTGTAATGTGATAAATCTGTATATATGTGCAATATACCCTTTCACTTTTATTCAGACTACATGAAAAAGCAAAGATAAATTTAATAAAAACGTAATTTTGCCGAGATGATATGATTGGGTTTGGCAGGCTGGTAACATTTCTTTCAGTTCAAGTTAGATCACGCACTTTCACAGCGGTGTCATGAGGTTAGGTGTCCTGGCCAATCTTTGGAAACCAAACTGTCTAAAGCAGTCAGCAGAATAGCTATAATCTTTTACCAACACGACAGTGTTGTCACACGGACAGTAGAACCCTGTACCAAATTGGATGTTGTAGACCAAAATAGACATTTGGATAAAAGGAATCCTGTCGTGAAATTGTACAACTCAGTTAAACATTTATTTTTAGCGTTTGCAGCAATGTAAAGAATACATGACATACTGGAAAATGAAGCATTTTTAGGGATTATTCCAGTAATTTTCATTGGCCACTGTGATTATACTCTTTTGTGACAGCCAATGCAATTTAAAGGAATAGACACACGGATCATTTTAGAAGGCTCAATTTCCTATTAGCAAATAGGTCTTATTTATAAGAAGGTCATGTGTAATCATGTGAATATATGAATATATGATTTATAAGAAGGTCATATGTAATCATGTGAATATATGTTGGTATGGTTTGTTTTCTAATTCATAATCATGATTGAAAGCGATATTCAGTGAAATAACTTGTGAGATCTTTGGCATGCTACTTTCAAATATCTTCTTTTTGTTGTCCATATCGTGTGGTGTTAATTATCAAGTCTTTCTAGAACATTCTATTTCGTGTGTTCTCAATCATTTTTGACACCGATGTTCTCCCATGCCACAATGCTGGGTTTTCACGCATCTTCTCTTTTGGTCTTCCTCTATGTCTCTTGCTCTTCAACTTGTATGTTGTTACAATGTGTTATATCTTTCCCCTATGTCTCTTGCTCTTCAACTTGTATGTTGTTACAATGTGTTATATCTTTCCTCTTCTCATGATGTGTGCAAAATATTTGGACTGTCTCTTTTGTGATGCGGTAAGCGCAGCTCTTTGAATTAACTTCTTTCAAGATAGCTTTTTTTACGCTTGTTATATTGTGTATTCAACATTCTTCTATAAAACTACATCTCTGCTACAATATAATTTTTTCACTGTTCTGCTGAACGTTCAAGATTTACTTTCATTTTCTTTTCGATTTATACCCTTTTGTGCATAAATCATCAGGGGTAGAAAAGCTCTCTGAACATGACTTTTTTGTGTTTCATATATGTTTGTTTTAGTTGACTCCTTTATTTCTGTAATCTATTATTTGCATGGTTTGCCCTGGCTTTGTAACCAACGCGTCTGTATAGTAATGCTTTTTTTAGGAACACTCTCTAACGGTAGTCTGGAAGCATGTAAACACCACTTAATCTGTTGTCTTATATAATTCAGGATTGGCTTTGTGTTTGATAGTCTTCTGATATTTTCGTTTCTGATTTTTTCTTTTATTATTAATCCGTGGATTTGACAAGTCATTTCTGATATAAGAATTTTTTTTTGGCTTTTGTTGTTGATGTCCATGTTTAACATTGGTATCATAGTAACGATATGATGGTAGCTTTATATAGTGCAGTTTTGGTGTTTAAGTTCACATATTTATTTGTGAAAATAATGCAATCTGTCCTATTAATGGGTATACTATGTGCATCTATACTGGATTTCTGTGGTGTTTTTCTCACTCGATGATATTATGTTTCCACGATACGTGAAATATTTCACCTGTTTAAGCTGTTGGTCATTGATGAGAATAGTTGTGATTATTTCTGTTTTTGTGATTGACGTTACACTGGTTTGTTTTCTGTGTTTATTGTCATGTTGAATTCTCTACAAGCTGTTTTACTCTATTTATATGTTGCTGTAGTTGTTCTTCTGATGTTGGTATTGTTACTTGATCGTTTGTAAAAAGAAATTCACTCACTCACGACCTTGTTTAGGTTGTCTTCTTAATTAGTGTTTGAAATTTCACATATACCGTCGATATATATGATGAATAGTAAGGGAAATAGAACAAATCTTTGCCGCACGAAAGAGTGTACGTGGAATGTGTCTGAAAGCCCTACACTCGTTGTAAATGCACATTGACTACCTCTGTAACTACTGCACAAGTTTATGTTGTGGAACCCCATATGTTGATATTATTTTCCATAGTTTTTGTCTGTCTATTCTGTTGATGGCTTTTTGTTGGTCGACAAACGTGATATATAATTTCTGGTTATTTTCAGTTTTTTCTCTTCTTCCAGTTGTCTAAGTGTAATAATGGCACCTGTACAGCGATTGTTCTTACGGAATCCCATTTGAGTGATGGTATTGTGGTTCTATGAATTCTCGTAATCTTCTTTCTAGAATTCTGTTGCAAAAGGTTTCCAGTGTGGCTTAGAAATTAAATACCTTTGTACAATCTCTTTTGCTGCCTATTTCTTGTATGTAGGTATTAATAAAGTGTTTTTCCAGTCATTTTGTGATGTTTGTGCATTTCATATTATATTAAACAACATATATAGCAATCATATCTCTATAGCTGCTTCTGCCTTGATCAGTTCTTCTTCTTCAGCGTACATTCTCAAACTCCTGCTGAATTCTCTTGTAGCAGGACATGTCCTACTAGATTTCAAGCAGAATGTAGTCCAGAGAATGGAAATGCGTTGTGTCGCCGTTTTATTTGCGCCAATGGCCCGACACATCCGTCTTCGGCGGTTGATCAGTTCAACTTGTATGTTATCTGTTCCTGGTGCTGTTTGATGGAACTGTTTGCGTGGCATTTTATATTTCTGCTACCAATATTTTTTGCACTAACTCTTCCGTTATATTGTTTACTATGTTATCGTCTCGTTAGATTCTTAGATTTAGCAACAGTTCTTTAAAATACTGTTACCATCTTTCTATTATTCTTTTTTTTGGTCATTGATTGTCTTTCCATTTTCATTATTTATTATTTCTAGTGGTTTATATTTGTCTTAACTTTTTCTCATATTCTTAATTGTAGTGCAACCTTTCTTTGGTGCGTGCTTGTAATCTGTACTTAGTGATTTACTATATTATTGCCAAACTTTGTTTTAGCATCTTTAATAATTTTCTTTGTTATTGCTTTAGCTGACCTCTACTCGGTATAATCTTCTTGCGCTTTACTTGCATTCACCAAGGTGTTACTTTAGGCTTTCTACTTTTAGGTTTCATATAACCAAAAGTATCTTCCGCTATTTAGATTGTGGTTTTCTTTAATATTATTATATTATATTAAATAATATACATACATTTAACGAATTGCTCGATACACTATTATTTATTACTCGCTATTATTAATTGTCTACGAAAGATTGTCCTTATCTTTCCAAATCTGATATTATAAGCTGTCCCATCCCATATAGGGAAAGTTACCAAAGCCATGGTGAAGTCGGATGTGTCAGGCCGAAAGGCGCAGATATCGAAGCAATGCTGTAAACCATGACACAACGCATTTCGTTCTTCGGATTACATCCTGCTAAATTGCAGGAGTTTGAGAACGAACGCAGAAGAAGAAGAAGATGTGAATATTTGTTAATGGCTGAAGAAATTGTAATTCATCTCATATCAAGTAGTCATCTTCCTCTCGAGGTATATGCTCAACACACTTCCTCTCGAGGCATATGCTCAACACACTTCCTCTCGAGGCATATGCTTAACACACTTCCTCTCGAGGTATATGCTCAACACACTTCCTCTCGAGGTATATGCTCAACACACTTCCTCTCGAGGCATA
Organism: Meghimatium bilineatum; assembly: GCA_034231615.1. Classification (NCBI taxonomy): domain Eukaryota; kingdom Metazoa; phylum Mollusca; class Gastropoda; order Stylommatophora; family Philomycidae; genus Meghimatium; species Meghimatium bilineatum. The sequence continues at coordinate 32,236,096 of CM067317.1, read as the reverse complement.
TGTTCAACACACTTCCTCTCGAGGTATATGCTCAACACACTTCCTCTCGAGGCATATGCTCAACACACTTCCTCTCGAGGCATATGCTCAACACACTTCCTCTCGAGGTATATGCTCAACACACTTCCTCTCGAGGCATATGCTCAACACACTTCCTCTCGAGGCATATGCTCAACACACTTCCTCTCGAGGTATATGCTCAACACACTTCCTCTCGAGGCATATGCTCAACACACTTCCTCTCGAGGCATATGCTCAACACACTTCCTCTCGAGGCATATGCTCAACACACTTCCTCTCGAGGCATATGCTCAACACACTTCCTCTCGAGGTATATGCTCAACACACTTCCTCTCGAGGCATATGCTCAACACACTTCCTCTAAAAAGGAATATCTAGTTTTGGAAGAGACTAAGTGTCAGAAGATAACTTCAACATCATCATCACCACGTGACATATTATTTCCAGAATGTTGTCTTTGCAATTGATGTCCTGAACCCGACTCTGAACACTTCTTTTTGTCGTTGTTTAATTTATTGTTCAAGTCTCCCTGCCGTCAGTTGCAACTGGAAAAATGTATGATTTAAAAAGTACAAAAGTACTTAAGTAGAACACTAATTTTTGATGTTTCACTTGAACACAATAGACAGACTATCACTAAGACTAAGGGTTTATAACGTGTAAATAAAAAAATAAAAAAAATACAAATTACACCACAAAAGACATTTTCAACTTTTCGAACCGTGAGGTCTTTCTCAGGAATATATAAAACAAACAGTGAAAAACAATGAAAACAGTAAAAACAATGTTACCACTACAGAGGCACTAGATACACTATTGACATGTAGACAATACGAAATTCAAGGTGACATTGATATTTGTGGAAACATCTAGTCATGGATTCTGGTATCTGAAAGGCCTAAGATTGATATATTTAGTTTCTTGTATGTTCATTGAAGTTCAATGTAGCATTGAACCACAGATAATATTCCTGCCTCCAGAAATGTTCCTGAAAGTGAAGTCGGCGGATCGAACCAATTTCCTCAGTCTTTTAGAAATCTTAATAATACACTCTGTTTACAATATTACTTTCAGTTTCAGAAGGGTAAACGAGTTGATTTGTAACTAACATTTTCAATATCTCCCTTCTTATGACATCTATGTCAACGTTGTCATCTCTCCATTTCGTTCCTTGCTTCACATCTGTGCACTCAGTGATTCATGTTTAATACAACGGACATAAAAGATGCTCTATTAAGACCAAACGCCAATTGTCTTCACTTCTCAGATGATAAATATCACAAAATAAAGGACCTATCTTAGATTATCTACAGGAATGCTGGTATAGTAAAAGAGTAACCTTTTGAATGTTTATAAATTTTACACTTTACAACTCTTTGTGATTTTGATTCCTAAATACCGTTAAACTGAAATCAACCAGAGGTCACGAATCTATGAGCCACGCCCTTGACTAAACAACACCTAGCATGAGTGGAACTCTAGTGGATCGTTTTGTTGTACATGGAAATAAAGAATTGTAACTTTGTATCCGCATTTCACCGTGAATTTCGCAACATAGGATCTACCAGAATCAAAACAAGAATTTTATGTCATGTTTTCGATTATCTCCGTTCGATTTTGTTTGTTGGAATTGATAGGCCACACAAAGTATAATTATAACGATTAACTGAAACCATGGAAATTGTCCAATTGATCATAAAAAAGGGCTTGTTACCCTTTTAGCCAACAGGTTTTCAGATGCGAAAGCAAAACATTTCACTGCTAGAAACTACTTGTAGACGTGTCGTGTATACTATATATTATGTACAATTTCAATGAGGTTGATTGATCTATAACCACCCATTGAGGATATTATATGTATATATATAAGTAAGAGAAAAGTATGCTTATGTTCTATGTTTGTGTTCCTGAGGATACTTCAATTAGTGTACGGAATGTTCGTTGTTGTTGTAATAGTCCTTGTCTCGTCTGGGTTAGGACCTTGAACGGACTTGGTTCAATACACGTTCGTCTCAATGATATTTTTATTCATCCTCATGCTTGAATTTACTTGAATAACATTATTGCCGTGCTAATAGACACCACATTTCAAACGTGTAACAACATTTTATTGTACGGAATTAATGTTTCAACCTTGACATGAAGAGCCTTTGAAACTTTAACAATGAAATGAATCTCATTAAATTTGGTTGGGAATTATTATTTGTGACTTATGCCGTGGTTTCAGTACGTTGTATGACGTCCTCTGGCCAATATCAGAGAATGCCATCTCCCTGACATGGATCAGATTAGCCTGCTAGATATATTGTTGTGTGATGCCCGCCCACTCTTCCCACAGTGCAAGAGACAATTGTCGGGGATGGGCTGAAGCCACGTCCCGCTGGCGGAGTCGTCTCTTTGTGTTCTATTCGGTTCATGTCTGATGGAGATGGCTGGCCACAGAATGATCTGAACGTTGTTGTCAGCAAGAAACTGAATGGTGAGTTGTGTCACATGAGGTCGAGCGTTATCCTGCTTAAAAACCGACACTCGGACGTCCAAAATTGGAAGGACGCGAGGACGAAGAAATGTTAGCGATTCATCGTTTGCATTCAGTTCATCAGGTAGCATATCCTGAACAGGATATAGCATTCGTCACAGCCTGTTGGAACTTCTTTCGATCTTGACCCAGTCTTTCTGCTCCTGTTACTGTCATGTTCAGGTGGTCTATGATGTCTTGCATCCATCTTCTTCTTAATCTGACTCTTGATTGTTTGTTTACCTGACATCATCCCCTCCATTGTGGTTTTCTCTAGGCTGTCATGGCGTATGATATGGCTAAAAGAGTACCGTTTCCTGACAAGAACAATCCTGATTAGCCAATTTTCTTTTATATTTTTTTTCTCAGGATGTCTACATTGTGATCTTGTTATTCCACAGTATTCTGAGGATTTTTCTGTAACATTTCTTTTTCAAATGCTGCTTTTTTATTTTTCACTTTGTTGGTGATTGTCTAGGATTCACACCTATATATCGTCACTGGTAATATGCAAAGTGTTAGGAATATTAGTTTTATTTTTAAATTTTGTAGCATCTCAGCCTTATGTTTTTCATTTGTATCAGATTCTTTGACTATCAGCCAACCTCCTTACGACTTCTTAATAGCAATAACCGTTACTGTTGACAAGATAACCAAGGTATTTAAACCTGGTGAATTTTCTACTTCACTTTGCACGAGGTCACTATGTTGAGTATTCTAGCCTAAAGACCAGCGTCCTGCAACCGGTTCCCGAACGTTTGATCTTTCGATGATCTGCCGTCAGAGTGGACTGTGAAGGACGCAGATGCAATTCGATATCTGAGGTGACGCAGCCGTATGAAACGGTATTTGTGCAAGAGTTGTGACTCTGGGTCTTCCACTGAATGGGAGGTCTGCCACTGAGATAGTTTGTTGAAATCGCCTCCAAATGCGACTAGTGGTACCTCTAACCACATTAAAGTCTCTGACCACTACACTTTATGATTGTATCGTCTGTAAGCGTCCAATGATAATGTATCGTTGCCCTGTATTGAGATCAGACATAATTGCGCATTGAATTTTCACTGCATTTATTTGAGGAGCGTCAATATTTTACAGTCATTCATTAATATTATCAGATAGCTTTGTATTAATCAAGTTTCACGGAAATCTCATGAACCTTTCACGAGTTATTGACAAGAATGTTATTATGACATTGACCTCTTTCATCACCTCACGAATCATGAGGTGTGTACAATTCAAGTGTCAACGAGAAGTTAATGACCTAGTGGATACAGTCGATAGATTGAAGTTTGTCCAATTAGCTAATATCATTTATAAAAGTAATTCCAAAAACGTGAAGTTTCATTTTTTGAACAGTATAATTCCCAGAACATTTTATTGCGTAGGTTTTAGTGAGTAGTTTTTTAATGTAAATTTTAGTGTTATGTTTCCTCACGGTTATTTATAAACTCGCTGATCTGTTAATTTTAACCATATGTTCATGTCCAAGCTCTATAATAATCGGGCCTCGGCAGCTCAGTTGTCAGTCAACTGTCTTATAAGTAAAGTTATGTAAGATGCAATTGGAAATATTTTTAAGAAAATGGGTACTGGATTTCTTTGATAGTTAATATGGCATTCATAATGCTAACCACATTATGTTTACGTATGCAGTTGGTTAATACAACATACGAGTCTAACACAGTATTCCACCATAAAGGTTAACTGCGGGGGAAAAGGAAATTTGACTTCTCTAAAAGATAATGTGACTGCTTATAGTTTTTTTGCATATACTTAATTGTGATTTGTAGAAGTTATGTTTTCATTCTGTACCCATTGAGTAAACATATTCCAACTTCCATTATTGTCTGTTATTTGATGATACTTGCCTGAAACATATTGATCAGATAGTCCCCTACTGGTTTGTTTGATTTTTAATAATACAAAATATGTAACTTGTCAAAATAATTATGTATGCGTCTTGCAACGACCAAAGACACTAAAGATGAACTTTAGTTGGTAATCTACAATATAGACGAGGACAACAAATAATTCTCATGCTTCCACGATCTCTTCAACTGCCTATTATCATGACAACACTATCTTTAATAGACCTCGTCAACAAGTGAGCAACAATACGTATACATTATATAAATATCAATACAGGAATTGGTAAAAAATAATTCATTTATTTGGAAACACATCATTAGAACACGAGATCACATCTTGGTATTTATAATAATGGTGAGAAGAACATCAATTAAGTTGAATACATCAATTTAATAAATATTTCATAATACGAAATGTTATTTAGTTTGCTAAAGAATCTTTCTATAAATAATTATTCTCACGCTGTACACGTTGAAATAGCCAGATACACATAACACAACTTCACATAATACACATAACTTCTTAATATCGCAATAAGAAATGCTACATTTACTTTGTTACATTCAACGCCTGAATCATTCACTTCCTAATGTAGGTTGTAGGACCCGTGGACAACATTATGCAACAGGTCAGACTAATCTGTCATTTACGTTGGCCATTTTTAGCACATTTTTGGTTGTCAGGTCATGAAAACTTTGAACATAGGTTATTTGCCAGATCTTGAAATACTTTGAACACAGTATTTGTTGCCATATTTGAAAATTTTGAGCATAGTTTTTGTTACCAAATATTGCAAACTTTGAGCATAGTTTTTGTTGTCGGCTTTTGAAAACTTTGAGCATAGTTTTTGTTGCCAGATCTTGAAAACTTTGAGCATAGTTTTTGTTGCCGGCTTTTGAAAACTTTCAGCATAGTTTTTGTTGCCAGATCTTGAAAACTTTGAGCATAGTTTTTGTTGCCGGCTTTTGAAAACTTTGAGCATAGTTTTTGTTGCCAGATCTTGAAAACTTTCAACATTGTTTAAGTTGTCGGCTTTTGAAAACGTTGCCAGTGCATGAAAAGTATGGATCACTCAGATCAGCCAAGATGACAGTTCCACTGATTCTACATCTCAACAAGCCACTGCATCACATGTGTTGATGGAAACCAAGGAGAAAAGAATGGCGAGCCGGTTATATGCGATCATGTCATACATGGTTATTAAGGTGATTACCGGGGTGTGGTTCATGTCATACGTGGTTATTAAGGTGATTACCGAGGTGTGGTTCATGTCATACATGGTTATTAAAGTGAATACAGGGGTGTGGTTCATGTCATACATGGTTATTAAGGTGATTACAGGGGTGTGGTTCATGTCATACATGGTTATTAAAATGATTACCGGAGTGTGGTTTCGTTATCACATCGCATAGGTGAATGTGACACACATCTATGCTGAAGTTGGATGTTTCAGACACAAAATGCAAACATGTAAGGCTAGCTGTTTCCTATGAAATAACACATTAATTTCCCCGACTACACCATTATAACCAGCAGTGACTTGAGAAATGCGCGGGGGAGAAGAACACTTCTGAAAATATTAGCTAACCAGAATATTACTTTGTAGCCATATGTGGCAGTGGGGTCTGTATTTTTTACATCTATTTCAGTTCAAAAACGAAGAGAGGTCAGCAGTTCACTCCGTGTTCGCAATTTCCACCAGAGGAGTGGGTGGTTACTAAAAATGCAACATTATTTGACCAAAAATAAAATTAATATTGTACTAAACGTGATGTTTCACTTATACACTGCGTGCACTCATGTTGTGTTTCAATTATACACTGCGTGTACTCATGTTGTGTTTCAATTATACATTTCGTGTACTCATGTTGTGGTTTCAATTATACACTGCGTGTACTCATGTTGTGTTTCAATTATACACTGCGTGTACTCATGTTGTGTTTCAATTATACACTGCGTGTACTCATGTTGTGTTTCAATTATACATTTCGTGTACTCATGTTGTGGTTTCAATTATACACTGCGTGTACCCATGTTGTGTTTTAATTATACATTGTGTATATACTCATGTGGTGTTTGAATTATATAGAGCATAATACGTAATTTTCATGTAGTGATAAGCTAGTTTATATATGTTTTGTCATATAACTATTATCACATTTCACTTATGTTATATCTTTATCTCTTCAGAAATCTACAATTTGCTAACCTTACCTGAAGGCATGGCAGCATAGAAAAGACAACAATGGGGGGGGGGGGGTTGCAGGATACGAAACAATATGAAATGTATCATGCTAGCGTGGACGGTACTTGAAAACTGTTGCAACACAGAGAGATACAAGAGGTAATAGAGGGGTCCATATATTGTTGACCTCATCTTGACCAAAAAATAGCATATAACATCTATTACTGAGTATAAACAAAGAATAATGTATTTGGAACTTGTTTTTCACTACAGAAATAAAAGACTTGTATAAATGGTATATGCAATTTTGAAACATCAACACACACAGCACACACATACACACACACACACAGAGAGAGAGAGAGAGAGAGAGAGAGAGAGAGGGAGAAATATTGAAGCATGACATAATATACTTTCATGTACACTTCAAGCATGTACACTTCAAGCATGTACACTTCAAGCATGTACACTTCAAGCATGTACACTTCAAGCATGTACACTTCAAGCATTTACACTTCGAATTTACTGTTTAAAAAACCACAATTTGACACATCAATAACTAATATCAGTGAAAATTAGAGGTATCAGTATCTGAGTACAAATGTTTGTAAGAGATTTGCTAAGGCATATATTAAGGTACAATCGTCATCGTTTACATCACCGCTTACACTGTCGTTTCCACTCCTATCAAATTCACTCCCATCGTTCCCACTTTCGTCCATTGCAATAATGATCGCGCACTTTCTGAATGATATACTACCTGCCAAGCGTTTTTTACTTTCTCCGTGCTTGTGATGATACCAACCTTTTTTACTAGTTGCCACTTTTTGTGATAGCTGTGTTAGATGATACCACTCATTCAATCGATGTTGTCTTAAGTCTGTCATCAAATGGTTTGCTGTTCAAAAGATCGAACGCGGGCATGTCTTTATACAGGACGTAATCTCCACCATTCACCGCTACAGCCGCAGACACACATACTTAGATTAGCAGACATTTTATAGTTCCGCAGGATTTCATTACAATTTTATTGTTCTTATTTTGGGACACAATTACAATTCGGCTTATAAACGATCGTATAAGTCTGGTCAATTGTGATAGAAAAGTAACGTACTCGATGTATACATCAAGATATATATATATATATATACTATGTTTATACGGTATAAACGCTAAGTTGATCCGGGATAATATCACGCATCCGTATATATATATAAGGAAATGTGACTGGATGTTTTATGTCACATTATATTTTATATTGTGTTTCAACAAGAGTTACACATGTAAATGTGATCAGTATCATTAGTCAGTCATGCACGTAAATAAAGTCCATAGTTTAGAATGTTACAGTCAGTCATGCACGTAAATAAAGTCCATAGTTTAGAATGTTACAGTCAGTCATGCACGTAAATAAAGTCCATAGTTTAGAATGTTACAGTCAGTCATGCACGTAAATAAAGTCCATAGTTTAGAATGTTACAGTCAGTCAAGGACGTAAATAAAGTCCATAGTTTAGAATCTTACAGTCAGTCATGCACGTAAAAAAAGTCCATACCAGTCATTCATGCACGTAAATATTGTCCATAGATTACAATGTTAGAGTCAGTCATGCACGTAAATAAAGTCCATAGTTTAGAATGTAATCAATAAAAGGTAATACTGCTAGTAAAACTGTGTGGAAGTTAGTATTAACTTAGAATGTATAAGATAAGGACCTCCCCACAAAAGACTTAAAGCATGTAACATGTAACAAGAAAAGGTAACATGTTCAACATTAATTCATCAAATTTTCTTGTGAACTGTGTACTGATAATGGATATCCTTACTCACTGTAAATACATCAGGGGATTTCCCTGGTATAGTGGTAAGTCATGTGCCTTGTACTCAAGAGATTGGGGAGTTCTACCAGTTATTAGCTGTATACACACAAATTGCTCGTGACTACTTTCTTAGAAAATTGTTTTATCTGAAACCCCTGAACTTGAATAGCCGAACAGACATACTCAGTGCTCTTTTCGTGTCAGTATGATCAGAAGATTTTGAGATATATGAGTATGAGACAAAATCGAGAATGCGCGATTTGGAGTAATAAGCATGTGCGATAGACATGGCCTGTAGAGAACACCTGCAAAGATTTCAAACAGTGTCCTGAACCAACATAGAACAAGAACCATAAGCCTTTATACCCTGGAAAAAAAAACAATGGCCCACTGATTGGACACAATCACTAATAATACCAATTCCCAAGAAAGGAAGTTTGAAAGTGTGTACAAATTACAGAACAAGTAGCCTTATAACACACCCCAGTAAAGTGATTGCTCAAAATACTACTCAACAGAATAAAACACAAGTCGGAAGAAATAATTGCAGAAGAACAAGCTGGCTTCAGAGCAAACAGAAGCACTGTTGAATAAATATTTAACATCCGAACACTAATCGAAAAACATATTCAGCACCAACGTGATCTATACCACAGCTTCATTGACTTTACAAAGGTCTTTGATCGTGTTTGGCATGATGGTCTGTGGCACATACTGAGGAAATTTAATTTTGACACCACAATTATAGACATTATTGAAGCTCTGTACGAAAATGCAAATAGTGCTGTCTTGTCACACAATACAATTGGAGAGTTCTTCAAAACAACTGTGGGAGTTCGACAGGGATGCATAATGTCCCCAGTACTCTTTAACATATACTTAGAGCACATCATACAAGAGACATTGCATGACTACAACACGTCTATATCGATCGGAGGTCGCCCTATTTGCAACTTGCGTTTCGCTGATGATATTGATCTTATAGCTGGGTCAGAACAATCATTGCAACAATTAACATCAAAGTTAGAAAAAGTTACCAGCAAGTACGGAATGGAAATAAATTCAGATAAGAGCAAAATCTTGGTAAACAGCAGAGACACAGAAAACCAGACTAATATCACGATGAATGGACATAAGCTTGCAGAGGCGAATACCTTCAAATACCTCGGATCCAGTATATGCAGCGATGGTAAATGCAAAGCAGAACTAAAAATAAGGCTGGAGATGACTTTAGCGTCCTTGTCATGGCTAACTGTGATTTGGAAAAGTAACATCAGTGTTTGAGTGAAAATCAAACTGTATAGGTCGCTGGTGCTTTCTGTTGTGTTGTATGGTTGTGAGAGTTGGACACTCACTGCGGACATGGAGAGAAGATTACAGGCTTTCGGGTATATATGCTACAGATGGATTCTACGGGATTCCTATGGGGAACATAGGACCAGTGTGTACGTGGGGGATAAAGTAGAGATGTGTGCAGGTGTCCAGGAGCCATTGCATTCAATAGTGAAACGACGAAAACTGGCATGGTTCGGACATGTATGCAGGCACGATTCCTTGTCGAGGACAATACTCCGGGGGGGGGGGGGCTGTCGGGGGTGGAGGACAGATAGAGACATGGACGGACGGCATCAGGGAGTGGAAAGGGCTAGATATTTCCGCACTCATCTGCATCGCTGAGGATATAATTCGCTGGAGGACTATGTGTGCTGAAGCATAGAATGTGGTACCCCTACGACCCTGAAGGGTTATGGGTTTATTGATTGATTGATACCCTGAAAGATGTACTGAATCGGAGATTTGAGCACATATGGACACGTGAATTAAAAAAAAAATCAACCCCTTCCTATTGCTTAAAGTTACAGAGTTACGTGCTATGAGCGGTACCCTGTGCTAGCGGGGTGCAACTTTGTTTAAAAATATGGCGGAGTACATCTAGGTAAACGCGACTAAATGAAGTCAATCATATATGCCTTGTGACGTCTTTATTGCATTGCATGGCATGGCATTGCATGGCATGGCATGGCATGGCATGGCATGGCTGGCAGGCAGGCAGGCAGGCAGGCAGGCATAGACACAGACACAGACACACACACACACACACAGACACACGCACGCACGCACGCACGCACGCATGCACGCACGCACACACACACACACATACATACATACATACATACAATCAATATATTCAGAAAATGTTAATTTCTTGTTTTTCTAGTGATTTCTTGAAAACTGTTTTTGTTATGTCAAGATAAGAACGAACAGAAGATTGCGGACACTGACTTTTAAAGACATATCTGATTGTATAAAAACGCACTCCACAAAATCAAATGGCATGAAATCACATGACAAAACATATAGCTCATAAGATTAGCAAAGTAGATTGTCTCCACATTAATATATACCTGTTAAAATTAAAAATAAACACTATTTGCCCCCATTCGTGCAGCTGCATTTCAACCTGTTTTTTTTAAAAAGAAAACAACACATTTTCATTCAGATGAAATAACAAGTGGTGTCTCTTATGGTAAGGTATGTTCTCTCAATCTTGGCAATTTCTTTATATAACTATATGCTCCTGTCAATCATGGTGAGGTATGCTGCTATGGTAAGGTATGCTTCTGTCAATCTTGGTAAAGTATGCTCGTGTGATAAGGTATGCTTCTGTCAATCCTTGCAAGGTATGCTCTATGGTAAAGTATGTTCCTTTCAACTTTGGTAAGGTATGCTCTTATGGTAAGTTATGATCTTATGGTAAGGTACGCTTCTGTCAATATTGGTAATATATGCTCTTATAGTAAGTTATGCTCTTATGGTAAAGTATGATCTTATAGTAAGGTATGTTCTTATGGTAAGATATGTTTCTGTCGAAAGAGGAAGTTACTCTTGGTTATATCAGAGCTTTTTATCAGGGCAAACCGTGACCTCCGATGTCTAAACGCACATTTTCATTCATAAATTTGTATCTAGTGTTAAAGCCACAAAAGAAAAATAGAGAAGAATATATGACTAAATCTAAACAGTATCGGTGGCTTTTTAAACTACTTTCGACTTATTGATAGAATCGCTCGAAAGCACTACCCTATTGCGAGTTACTTCGAGAAGTCATAGACGCGTCGTCACATGATGAATAGCACGAAGTAGCCACTCATAGTGATGCGCTTTAAGGTAGTGTTTTGATATGTTGTCGATAGAACAAAAAAGGCCTCCGATGAGCGGATGTTTACTATTTAGTTGTATAGTATTCTGTATAATTAGCCTTGGTGAAAGCAATCTCCCTTGTACTCAATGTGTGGTGAAAGCAGTCGCACTTGTAATCGATTTGTGGTGAAAGCAGTCTCCCTTGTACTCAATGTGTGGTGAAAGCGGTCTCCCTTGTACTCAATTATGTGGTGAAAGCAGTCGCACTAGTAATCAATTTGTGGTGAAAGCATTCTCCCTTGTATAAGATGTATTGTGAGCGCAGCCTCCTTTTTATTCGATGTTTGGTTAAAGCAGTCTTCAATGTATTCGATGTGTGGTGAAATTTACACGTACAATTAAAAATTACAATCTTCGTTTGTCAGATACTTAGTGAGGTTGTGAACAGTTGGCATAAACAACATGAGGAATGTGTTTCCATAAATATATTTCAAGTTTTATTTAACCATGAAATACTCAGGATGTCACAGAATCCGTAGAAGAAGAATTTCTACAGAGTTTGCTTTTTCATATCACAGATGTCTTTTTCTTGTTTGGTGCAGTCGATCAATTGCAGAGTATATTGTTTCTGTGATATAACAAGGTATATACTTCTTTAATTGGAAAGTTACTGTATCTGAGTGTGTTTTAAAATGTTATTTCTGTTTCCTTGTGACTGTGTCTTAAATACAGACTTTCTGCTGTAGAATGGTTTATTTGGCTGTACTGGATACATACTTTCAGTTTTCGAATGGTTGCTGTGGCTGTTAGTGGATACAGACTTTCTGTTGTCGAATGATTGTTATGGCTACCCCACCAGACAGTTTCTGTTTTCGAAGGCTTGTTATAGTAGTTTGTGGGGACAGATACCGAATGATATGTGTAAGCCATCATATTTCCGTCCTCCTTGTGTCATGAAGGCGTCGGTACAACCTCCCTACCAAATACGGACATTGTGCCAAAACAAATGAGGCTTGGATAGGATGAGATCTGAGCAATATTGTAACAGGTTTATTGTAACTAAAATATGTGCTGTATCAGGTGATTTCATTCGTAATAAATTGGGCGGGGCATGATTCATCGCATGAGCTGCCCTCGCCTTCACATTCATTAATACTATTCTGTTCATCAGAAAACATTATAGGTTCCCCTTCCTCTTCTGTCGATTTTCTATCTATATCAATGTCTTCAAACATACGCTGTTCTATATCTTCATCATCGTTGTGTCTGTGATCGTTATGGCTTTCAGTAGCCACCATCGTTGTTGTTGTTAGTAGTGTGACGGCTGAAGATTCAACGTATATAGTGTTCTTGCGCTCTCTTGGCGGCAGTGGAAGCTGAGAATGCGAAGGTACCTCACCACAGTAGACGCCTCCATTGAGATCATGGTATGAACACAGCGGACCTCCGACAGTCGAACCTGAGGCAGGATCATAGAAGGTACGTGTTGTTTTATTACCTGTGGAGAGTGACGCCACTGATGTCTGTCTAACGTTTTTATGTGGCTGCAACAGAACAATGTAGACTTTTGGAGCGAACAAGCAGAAGAGAGCTACTGTAGCACTGATGTTAACGCACATGCACAATGATGTGACCTCAATCTATGGAATTGAAAACAAAAGTGTATTAGTTTCGTCTTAATGCATATAATACATTTATATTTGAAAATATTTAAACATGCTAACATATGAATATGATTGTCTGTTGCAGTTGCTTTGATCCCAAGGAATTATGAGTAATAGAGCTATTGAATATTTCATCCGCCGAAGACGGATGTGTTGGCCATTGGCGCAAATGAAACGGCAACACAACGCATTTCCATTCTCTGGACTATATTCAACTGGAAATCTTGTAAGACCATTGCCCTGTTACAAGAGAAATTCAGCGGCAGTTTGAGAATGAACGCTGAAGAAGAAGAAGAAGAATATTTCATGAAATCTTGAAGCGGGATACGTCCGCCGTCGATACGGATGGAGTTATTGAAACGAACTCTGACCAGAAAAGTTGGATCTATACACAATAGTATCATCGTATTGTTGGTCTGGTATATATTTAACCTTCTGAGAATAGTCCTGCTGGCTTATCCAAAACACATGAATACTAAAGTAGAAACAGACCAGAAGAACGAGATCGCACTCTGCAGCCACATGTTTGCACAGTTTAACATTGACAACACAGACATGTGTAGATGAGGACAGATACACTTGGAACATATTCTTAAATAATTCACAGAATATGAAATACTAAGTCAAATACACTTGCTCGGTGCAACTGTAGTGGAAGAAACACATTTGTGAGCCTCTGTGTGCGTTAAAAAACACAGTCAAATTTATAGAAGAAGCAAAACTTCAGATATAAGCACATTACATGAAAATGAAACATTACATACAATCCGTTTTCTGTATTACGTGCTGCAAATCGGTAGGTGTTTGAGAAACGAAGCGGAAGAAGTAGATGAAAGTCTATATACCTTTAATATACACACACTACAAGAGTAAATGCAATACTTTAATATACACATATCGCAAAATTAAATGAAAAATGGTAGCGTATCCTATTCTGGACGTAACCATCAATCCATAATTTTTTGGCTGTAGTGATTTTCTAGGCAATATAAATACGTTCAGTAGGTTGCCGTTGCTTTCTGAACGGTCCAGCTGCACAATTGCCCGTGGTGGGTATCGAACTCGGTACCCTTAGTGTCACAGACTGGCCCTGTACCACTGTGCCACAGAGCGGATTACTGATATGAAACTGAAGAGATGTAGATGTTAAAGAGAGTGATATTATCCAAGATTCTGAGATCCTACTTCCATTTCCCAAAATATAAATTAATTGGAGCTGATCATTTGACATTGTGTAGATTTTAGAATTGGAACAATTTAAATTGAGTTACAGTTACAGGTGAATTATATTCAATTGTTTATAATTGATTGCAAGTGAATTGTATTCAATATCTAATGGTTATTGTTTGAAACTACATGGTCACATGAGCGGTACTATTCATAATCAGAGTGTTGCTCACATGAGAGAGTCGGAGTACATGCACATATGAGAAAACTATAGTACAGTGAAGTGAATTCTCCCATGTCTATTGAACATTTTTAAGAAATATGATTATTAGATTTCTTCTTCTTCTTTCGTTCACTTGAAACGTGTCTATATCTGTTGATTGTTATATGTTATAAACATTATAAATGCATACATTAATAAGAGTAAACCCCTTATTTAGCGAGGGTTAATACTAACCTTGAAGTCATGATTCGCACCAAAATATATTGGTACAAAAGCCAACCACACGATACACGTACTGTACATAGTGAAGGCTATATATTTAGCTTCGTTGAAATTCTGTGGGATCTTCCGTGTCTTGAAGGCGTAAACCGTACACAAGATAATGAGGAATATATTATAGAATAGGGAAACGATGGTGGCAATTTGGCTAGCCCTGCATCTAAGAACCAGAGTGTCTTTCTCATGTAGAACAAGCATTGCGCTGGGTTTCTCAAACCCCAACCAAGTAAACGCCCCTGCTATCTGCAAGAGAACATAGCTGTAATAAAGTATACCGCTGAGAAACAAGACTCAAATACAGAAGAAATATGAAAGACAGTTAAGATAGCGTGATATAGATAGTTAAGAAATACTATAGTCAGTTAATAACATGTCATTATATTTTCTGGAAAACACTATGTTCACAAGTAGGATTTTGATAAGAAAACAAGGATAACAAGAATAAGAAATATAAGGAGCGTTACAATCTTAGAATATACGAAAGCAGAATAACAACACGAAGAAACATGATGAAAGGAACAATATGAGAATATACACAAGCAGAATAACAACACGAAGAGTCATAATGAGAGGTACAATTTGACAATATACACATGCAGAATAGTAACAAGAAGAAACATGATGAAAGAAACAATATGAGAATATACACAAGTATAAACATTATGCAACACAACAAATACGAAATCGTTGATCAACAATAATCAACATTTAGTCATAAGAAATAAAAGAACATCCCTAACCTCATCTCCTACGGATTATTTTTAGCGTTTGGACGCAATACATTTAAAAAAAAGATATTTTTTTGTGCGCATCTGTCACGGGAACTAGAAATAGTAGATCTAAATATATTTGTATTACAATGTGATAAACAGAGAATGTAATATATATGATGGCTTCCTTTTCTGCTTTGAAATTTGTGGAATGTTTGCCTGTGGGTATGGGTTTTTCTATATCTTTTTTATCTGCTATTACTATATATATTTCTGCTCCTCCATCTAATACTGCCTCTTTCGCTGATCCATCTGTATATACGAGTACATGTTTTCATCTATCCTTTAGGTATGCTTTCTGTATGCGATACTTAGATGTCCCTTTTAGTACTTGTATAGTAGTTTATGTTTTCGAAATAATGCTTGGTATGTTGTACATAATTCTTGAGAAGTTTTTCCTGTCCCAGATTGGATATATGTTAAAAGTGTTTAGTGGTTTTAGGTTTTGTAGATTTATATTTGTGAGTGATTTCTGAAGCTGTTTAACGGAGTGCAGGAAGCTACCTCTTTTGAGTCGCTTTCTTTTGTAGGTCTGCTTAGTCTTTGGTTCATTTGATGACTCTCCAAACATTTGAACTTTGCATACTGTGTGAGGATTTTTTCATGTTTCTCTTACTTCCACTGATAGTAAACCTGTGCATATTTCCATTTCTGTGATTGGGGTATAGTATTCATACCTCCTGGTATAATTTTGAGATTATGCTTTTGTAGCAATATAACCTAGTAACAATATTAGTACCTAGTCACAATAGTAACACATAGTCAAAATAGTAGCGACTAGTAACACCTAGTAACAATAGTGTAAAACCTAGTGACAATATTCACGCGTAGTAACACTATTCACAGCTAGTAACAATATTAACATCTGGTAACAATAGTGACACCTAATAAAAATATGAATACTCACTAACAAAAGTGACACCTAGTAACAGTATTAACACCTGATTACAATAGTAGCACCTAGTAAAAATAGTAGTGCTATGTAACACTATTATCACATAGTAGCAATAATTTTTTTGTTATCTATATCATTAACTTCCATAATGCGTTATGGGTATGTATGGGAATATAATTTTATATACTCGTACGTATATAATCTTCATCACTAAACACCATCAATATAACCCATCAGAGTCGTAGTAATACAGCATTGGATGCATCCATACAGACTTGTAGTAATACAGCATTGGATGCATCCATACAGACTTGTAGTAATACAGCATTGGATGCATCCATACAGACTTGTAGTATTACAGCATTGGATGCATCCATACAGACTTGTAGTATTACAGCATTGGATGCATCCATACAGACTTGTAGTATTACAGCATTGGATGCATCCATACAGACTTGTAGTATTACAGCATTGGATGCATCCATACAGACTTGTAGTAATACAGCATTGGATGCATCCATACAGAATTATAGTAATACAGCATTGGATGCATCCATACAGACTTGTAGTAATACAGCATTGGATGCATCCATACAGACTTGTAGTATTACAGCATTGGATGCATCCATACAGACTTGTAGTATTACAGCATTGGATGCATCCATACAGACTTGTAGTATTACAGCATTGGATGCATCCATACAGACTTGTAGTATTACAGCATTGGATGCATCCATACAGACTTGTAGTATTACAGCATTGGATGCATCCATACAGACTTGTAGTAATACAGCATTGGATGCATCCATACAGAATTATAGTAATACAGCATTGGATGCATCCATACAGACTTGTAGTAATACAGCATTGGATGCATCCATACAGACTTGTAGTATTACAGCATTGGATGCATCCATACAGACTTGTAGTATTACAGCATTGGATGCATCCATACAGACTTGTAGTATTACAGCATTGGATGCATCCATACAGACTTGTAGTAATACAGCATTGGATGCATCCATACAGACTTGTAGTAATACAGCATTGGATGCATCCATACAGACTTGTAGTAATACAGCTCTGGATGCATTCACACAGACTTGCAGTAATACAGCATTGGATGCATCCATACAGACTTGTAGTAATACATCATTGGATGCATCCATACAGACTTGTAGTAATACAGCATTGGATGCATCCATACAGACTTGTAGTATTACAGCATTGGATGCATCCATACAGACTTGTAGTAATACAGCATTGGATGCATCCATACAGACTTGTAGTATTACAGCATTGGATGCATCCATACAGACTTGTAGTATTACAGCATTGGATGCATCCATACAGACTTGTAGTATTACAGCATTGGATGCATCCATACGGACTTGTAGTATTACATCATTGGATGCATCCATACAGACTTGTAGTAATACAGCATTGGATGCATCCATACAGAATTATAGTAATACAGCATTGGATGCATCCATACAGACTTGTAGTAATACAGCATTGGATGCATCCATACAGACTTGTAGTAATACAGCATTGGATGCATCCATACAGACTTGTAGTAATACAGCATTGGATGCATCCATACAGACTTGTAGTAATACAGCATTGGATGCATCCATACAGACTTGTAGTAATACAGCTCTGGATACATTCACACAGACTTGTAGTAATACAGCATTGGATGCATTCACACAGACTTGTAGTAATACATCATTGGATGCATCCATACAGACTTGTAGTAATAGATCATTGGATGCATCCATACAGACTTGTAGTAATACATCATTGGATGCATCCATACAGACTTGTAGTAATACATCATTGGATGCATCCATACAGACTTGTAGTAATACAGCATTGGATGCATCCTTACAGACTTGTAGTAATACATCATTGGATGCATCCATACAGACTTGTAGTAATACATCATTGGATGCATCCATACAGACTTGTAGTAATACAGCATTGGATGCATCCATACATACTTGTAGTAATACAGCATTGGATGCATTCACACAGACTTGTAGTAATACAGCATTGGATGCATTCACACAGACTTGTAGTAATACAGCATTGGATGCATTCACACACTGTCGTAGTAAATCAGTTGGATACACCAATACAGAGTCCTTCAGCGATGTTTTTCTGCAGTAGTAAATGGAAACTACAAGTGCTCCCAATTATTGGTTTGATTGACTACTTTCGGTTGAACCTAAAAATGTACTTCTTATGGCGATTTTCGCTCCTTTTAGACTTAGTCGTTAGTCCAGTTTGGTTATATCAGATTTTCCAACTATCAAAAATATTGGTCGTGCTACTGGTAATACAGTCACCGGACATCGGTAGATAACACTTATGCTTTATTTCCTTTTATTTCCAGATTTGCTCTGTGCATTTAGTAATTGCATTTCCAGCGCGTCGGAATGTTTCTAAATACTAAGATTTATCTCGTTAGATTTTTACCCTCGTCGAAGTTGGTGAGTGTTGAAAATCGTGACATTTCTATTCTTTGTCTATTATTGTCTTCTTTTTCATTCATGTGCAGCTGTTCTCTGCCAGGTTTATCTTAATTTAAACGAAATAATGTCAACTTTATTGAAGAAAACATGCCTTTATTTTTGTCGTTTTACTATTGAAAGTAGAGATTTTTGTGGATGTATCTGTATTTTTTCTAGCGCAAAGGGGACATAATGCAGTTATTTAATACATATCATTATAGGTGCATTGTAAGTAATGTCCCTTTTCACAGTATGTGCGAATAATACTTGCAGTACCGTTGTAGTCGGTAGCATGCCATTTAACATTACCATTAAAGGTGCGTCCGATTAATCATTTCAGAACCGTGTGGTAGATTTTCTCAGTATGATGCAATTTCAAAAATCCGCCCTCCTGAAATGGTTTTTCTTCGAAATGCCGCCCCCGACAAAGTATTTTGGTGGGTGCAGCCTGATGCGACCGCCTCACTGCATCGTAGCACAACACGGCCCTGAATCATTTAATAACATTACTATAAATAGGTAAAGCGTGAAATGGGGTAATGAAGTTTTGTTAACAACATGAAATACGTTTCATGTGTGTTTCCTGTGATTAGCAAAACTTCATTATCTCCTGTCACGTTTTATCTGTTGGATTTCAGTTTTGCGCAGTGAGTACATATTACTATAATTACAAGGCAATATTAAAATTACATGGTGTTAAATAACATAAGATACATGGTGTTAAATTTCATAAAGTGGATGTCACAAATGGTCACTATTACTTGTGGTCGAGGTGTAGCATAATTTATAAATAACATCTTCTAACAGAGTGGGTAGCTTGTGTCTTTGACCATATAATAAAGTCCCATAAAATGATCGTTTCGAAAGCAAATACTACAGCAGACACTGTTAAGTTAATATAACGTTTCCTTACTTGGACAGAGACCAGTGCAGAACATATTAGAATTTGTGACTTGGGACTTGTGTAGCTTGGTCTCTTCACCATGACCTTGATCCCCACAGAAAATATTCTAAGATGAAAGTCAAGATTAAAAAAACCGTAAGATATGTCAATAATATAGTCATAGTAGCATGAAACGTACAACTAGCATGCACATATATAGAGCAGCACATAATGTGCCAGAGCTGATTAGGGACATCTGATCAAGAGGGGAGAACCCTTCACAAGTTAAGGTCATTTAATTAGATAGTGAGTACCCTTCACCGACAGCAGGAGATTGACAGTGTGAAATACCACGACAGGTTGTGTGACCAACCATAATGGCTCATGTGAAGATATTGTCACACTGCATGCTTCAGGGCTAAATAGCCATTAGCGGCAACACAAATGCGAAGATGAACTGGCGAGTCAATAAGCATTGTTCTTCGAACCCTGTCGTGACAACAAGCGACCAGGTAGATGGCCAGACACAGTATGAATGTGCAAACATGTCTTTATTTAATTACTTCTTACACCTTTGTGTATAATGAACAAAAATTATGCGGGTGAGAACAGATGGGAGTATGTGAGATGTATGAAGCACTTTGATTGGTCGGACGTTTTTGCTAAGTTGGAGGGAACTAGGCACTTTTAAATTGGAGGAGGTTCTATTTGGACATTCAGAGAGTGGACAGCGACTAGGTAATTCGCAAAAGTGTCGACTGTGAGCCGAATAGTTTAGCACGGAACGAATTCCCAGATAGCTAGGAATTTTGTTAGATTTTTAGCAGAAGTTGTGATAAGTTATTAGATAGAAGTTGTTAGGGCTATTGCTTGAATAGCTCTAAGTTGAGAGACGTTGTAAGTCTCAAAGTAAGCCTGGCTTCTCGCTGGATAGCGGGTAATCGGAACAGATGAAGAGTTGAACCGATATTGGGAACCTAAAATCCTAGACGTCAAAGTAGCATCGCACAAGTCGTGGGACTTGAACTTAGAAATTGTGCATCCTCTACATGCAGGTAGGGTTCAACGATTACCATTACGATCACGACACGGCCGTTTAGAATGGACAAACATTGTGATATATTGACTTCGGGTTGTAAATTCTAGCCGCTTACCGTCACCGGCGGGGAGTCCGAAGGTAAGGTAGAAGAATAATCTTAGCTGCAGAACAGGACGAATGAATGTATTAGCGACAAACCAGTGAATACATAAATGTGTAATATACCTAAGATAATAAACATTCGAATTATATATATTGTGATACTAGACGTTGTAACCTTGATGCTGTAAACTGGGTCTTGTAAAAAAACTGGTATTTCGCTTCTACATATACTGTACAAGTATAATCATCATACCTCAAACACATTTTCAAACAGGAGATCGTGAGGCAGTCCCCTTTGTCCACATATAACATGCGCTTGTTAGGCAGTCTCTTGAGTGCATCTCCCCCCTCCCCTCCTGATTGTCAACTCCCCGTCTATTGATTCATCTGATTCAAATCTATCTGTGTAGTGTTAAGGTTACGCTTTGTGTATGCCATTGGTGAGATCGTACAATTGCAGTCTATGACAATAGTCTCAGACATTCGCAGTTTGTCTGGTTATGTGGGAGAAGACAATAGTCTCAGACATTCGTAGTTTGTCTGGTTATGTGGGAGAAGACAATAGTCTCAGACATTCGTAGTTTGTCTGGTTATGTGGGAGAAGACAATAGTCTCAGACATTCGTAGTTTGTCTGGTTATGTGGGAGAAGACAATAGTCTCAGACATTCGTAGTTTGTCTGGTTATGTGGGAGAAGACAATAGTCTCAGACATTCGTAGTTTGTCTGGTTATGTGGGAGAAGACAATAGTCTCAGACATTCGTAGTTTGTCTGGTTATGTGGGAGAAGACAATAGTCTCAGACATTCGTAGTTTGTCTGGTTATGTGGGAGAAGACAATAGTCTCAGACATTCGTAGTTTGTCTGGTTATGTGGGAGAAGACAATAGTCTCAGACATTCGTAGTTTGTCTGGTTATGTGGGAGAAGACAATAGTCTCAGACATTCGCAGTTTGTCTGGAGTGTGGGAGAAGACTGAAAAGTCAAATTCCAATACCGAATATCCCGCCACAGAGTTATGGCATGTATGGGGAAAGTTGTGCATCGGAGTGTTCGCTGTGCTGTAATTTATGGCAGTGGTTCTTAAAATATCCCATTTTCAATTGAAAAATAATTGCTCTTTATCAAGTGGACTACACTAAAGTTTATTCAACATATTCAGAAATTGCACAATAAAATAAATAGCTACCTGAAAATCCTGTTTGTTTTCGTTAGTATAGCAGCGTAGACAAAACACAATGACACTCCAAGTCCTAAACGTCGTATAGCGCAGGTTAGCAGCGAAGGTCGAGCTAGCATGGCTACTGAAGTGCAGTAGGAAAGTGCAATACCAAAAAGAAGGATGTAACACAGTTCTCGACCAGATGCCATGATGATTGGTGTGTTGTTGAAAGCCAGGAACACACCAAACACAAAAATTGTACAGAGAACTGCAACAGAAATTTTTAAAAAGACAATCATTATGATATATTTATACATATATTGTATAAGTCATGCAGAAGTTAAAAGAAGGGTAAGAATGGCTAAACATACTATTAATGATATGAGAAAAATATTAACATTCAAACAAATTACACACAAACTAAAATGAGAATTAATAAAATGCTACATCTATTCTATTTTAATGTTTAGACAATATGAAACATGGACAATAAGCAAAAAATTAGAAGATATAACTGATGTCTTTGTGATGTGGATGTATAGAAGAATAAAGTGAACAGCATAAAAAGAGTGAAAATCAGCAAAGGTTTTAGCAATACTTCATTGTTATAACACTTACTTGTATAAGCAACATTGAAGCAACATTGTACTGTCTCTATGTTATTTATTCTACAAGAAAACCTATTGGCCCTTGTAGTACGAATACGCTGTTATATGTTTATGTTACTGAGGATACTTCAATACTTGTACGGGATGTTCGTTGTTGGTGTAATAGTCCTTGTCTCGATTGAACCGTTCTCAGTTACTTGAGTACACAGTTTGAATGTCCTGACAAAATTGCATCTTTATTGGAGATGCGGTTAGTCAAGTACGGAATAATACGTTTATTCGAGTTGCAAGACGATTCTGTGCCGTTAGAACGGACATGGTTCAATTCACGTTAGTCTCAAGAATTTCTAAGAGAATTTCGTACGAAGAAAGAAATGTTAAAGGAAATAAAGATTAGGAAAATACAATATTTGGAAAATATTTAAAAAAACATGATAACTTGTCTTGACCTTACTTGAGGGTAAAACCGAGGGGAGGCGAGCAAGAGGTAGTCAGAGCTACAATTGGGAGGGTAACATCACGAGATGGACAGGTTACAGTCTAGCATAGTACACCACCAAGATAAAAGACATGAGAAGTTGGTCTGTTGCAGCCAACCTTGGTTGTGGATTCGGCACTTGATGATGATGATATAAGTTATAAAATATATTATATACGGACATGGCTGAAGGAACCACAGTATTATTTAAGTAAACCAGAAGTATATAGAAATCTCGTCTGATCGAATGTTAAGTGACTTAATCACTATTTTAAGTCAGTTTTACTATGTAAATCATTGCTGTATATATTTCTATGATAAATTTCTTTATAAAATGGAATTACAGACGGTTAAGCGTAGGGGTAGTAATCTCATGTGTAGTTTAAAGGTCGATGTGTCGCCTTGGTTGTACGCCATTGAATCCATGTTTATTCAATATTATCTCGATGCTATCTATCACACATTTTTTTAGGGTCTACTTTTGGCTCTTTATTCGGATATTCATTTGCTATTATTGTTTCTATTAGTATGTGGTTGGGTTCATTATTATGTACATTAGGAGCTATCTTGATCCCGGACGACAGGTTTCTGCCATGGGTCCTATCTTTTTATTTCATTCTCATGTAACCAAACCATTTTAATTGCTGTAATTCGATATACTCAATACAGGATATTACATCTACTGTATTCCCAATTTCTTTGTTTCATCTTTTATTTAATTTAGTTACCATTGAATATTTTCTCAAGCAGTTCATTTCGCATTTAACGATTTTACTCTGCTGTGGTACTGTTAAAGACCATGTTTGAAATTAGCAGCAGAGTATAGTTATAAACAATTTAACTATTTTCTGTCTTTTGATCTCCATCTTGATCTTTGAATGGAGAAGTAGTGATGAAAGTTGTTAAGTCACTATTTTTACTTTTTGACACCTTGTTTCTATTTCTCTGTTTCGTCTTCCATTAACGAAAAAAACCCATCTACCTAGATATTTATAATCTTTGGCTTATTTTACTGTGGTGTTGTCTATTGTTATACCAACTGGTGTTGCAGACTTGATAATATTCATATCTTGATTTTTCTGCACTTACTTTTCATGTTGTACTTCTTACACTGTGGAAATTGAAACAAAGTAATTGATTACACATAGACATGTACTATCACTGAGTAGTAGCTCTTTATTTTCACAATCTTTAGACCTCTCATAGCACATCTTACGATGACAATTGCTGATCTAAACAGCAAAGTTCTTCATGACAAATTTACAATGAATGAGAAGTAGATGTGTTACGCTTCGGTGAAGACGTCTTGTTTATTGAGCACTATGCCTACGGTTAAGATGTCAGAGAACAAGAGAACAGATCTTAGTGCAAGTAGCTGTGCCCTCGAGCCAGTAAATTAAAGAAGTCCTAATGAAAGCAATGTCATTGATAGAGTAAAGAAGGTTATAATTATTTTACAACAGCACGAAATAGGAAAAATAAAAGGCAGGAAACTATTCTGTCTTAGCATGCAATTTATTTGTGTAGAACCTCTTATGTTCACGATGCCAATGAAAGAAAACATAGTCTAGGATTATGAACCATTACTAATAAGATGCTACTGCTGAACGTTTTCTACGAGGGAACCAGGCTCAGATAATAAATAATAATGTTGATCCGTCATCTCTCGGTCTTGTTTTAACATGTATTCATCTTTGTTTTTGTATGCGTCCTATTTCTGTTCATTTCCTGTTTGTGTCACATTTGACCTCATTTCTATCACTTCGACCAAATTACTACATGTGAACGCAAGTTGTGTCGTCCCTACTTGCTGTTTTTGATTTTTATGTGTTTGTGATCCTTGATAAAGGTCTTTCAGTCTAAACGTCGATTTGTGTGTGTGCCTATATGTGTTTCGTACAATTAGCAAACGTTATTACCTTGTTTGAAGCTTCACCTATCAGATAATAAAAGCCTACTGTCACAGAGGTCAATGGACAATCTACATACACCAGACGATATCTCTACAGCACAACACCTGTTACGAGAAAAACGTAACCGGACTCAAGTCCAACTCGATGTCCCCAGTTTCCATCTAGGAAACTGTCGAGTAGAAGAAACAGATTAACCTCTAAAGTTAAAAGACAGTATGTGATAAACCGTCGTAGAATTGATTGGTACTCAAGTCTGAATCGCCAGTTCGTCACAGGATGCGGATGACTACCCAAATAAAAGGCAGCGGGAATACAACTTAGGTTGCTCATTGGTGTCACAATGTATTTCACTCTTACTGGCTCAAACTACACAAGAAACCGTTCTCGTTGTGAACGAACACAAACAATGAACATTATGAAATAAAAAGAGAAATATTTAACGAAATGTCACATGGAAATAAGAAAGGTGGAATATGTATAACACTTTTTTCCATTGGGAAAATATAGCTTCTAAAATAATATTTGTTACTTTATTTTCGTGTTTACTCCTTGCCATACAATTCTTACATATGACGGTTTTGCAGGGTTATTACTAATCTCTTTCTGATCTCGGCTGAATTATCTAAATTTCAAAATGTAAAATTCTCTCTCTCCAAAAAGTGTGAATAATCTGTGTTGCTAATAGGTGGCCCGAGATATCTAATATATTGTTGAAATCATGCGTTATGTTAATTATAAATAGAGTGCTAGGTTATTTTTGTTGTTTGTTTTCATTTATATCCTATGATATTGGTTATCATATGTTCTCGTTGAACGGATTTTTTGAAATATTTGAAACACTGATGTCAAGACAATGTCATCAATTAGTTAATGTTATCTTTCAAAGATAAAATTAGCAACATTCAATTCTTATAATGTGATGTGCCATAATTATTTATATTTCAACATCTAAAATTATCTCTCTAAAAAATGTGTGACTGGTTGTATCCTCGGGAATCAACAGCACTCATATATCCTGCTACTCTATGGGGATGATTCTCCAGAGTATTATTTCATAACTAAAGCGGTGTGCAACTGAAGTCTCTACCTCTTAGCGGTGTACAGCTAAAGTCTCTACCTCTGAAGGGTGTGAAACTAAAGCATCTACCTCTTACCGGTGTACAACTAAAGTATCTACCTCTTACCGGTGTGCAACTAAAGTATCTACCTCTTGGTGGTGTACAACTAAAGTATCTACCACTTGGCGGTGTACAACTAAAGTATCTACCTCTTGGCGGTGTACAACTAAAGTATCTACCTCTTGGCGGTGTACAACTAAAGTATCTACCACTTGGTGGTGTACAACTAAAGTATCTACCACTTGGCGGTGTACAACTAAAGTATCTACCTCTTACCGGTGTGCAACTAAAGTATCTATCTCTTGGTGGTGTACAACTAAAGTATCTACCACTTGGCGGTGTACAACTAAAGTATCTACCTCTTGGCGGTGTACAACTAAAGTATCTACCTCTTGGCGGTGTACAACTAAAGTATCTACCACTTGGTGGTGTACAACTAAAGTATCTACCACTTGGCGGTGTACAACTAAAGTATCTACCTCTTACCGGTGTGCAACTAAAGTATCTATCTCTTGGCGGTGTGCAACTAAAGTATCTACCTCTTGGCGGTTTACAACTAAAGTATCTACCTCTTACCGGTGTGAAACTAAAGCATCTACCTCTTGGCGGTGTACAACTAAAGTATCTACCTCTTGGCGGTGTACAACTAAAGTATCTACCTCTTGGCGGTGTACAACTAAAGTATCTACCTCTTGGCGGTGTACAACTAAAGTATCTACCTCTTGGCGGTGTGCAACTAAAGTATCTACCTCTTACCGGTGTGAAACTAAAGCATCTACCTCTTGGCGGTGTACAACTAAAGTATCTACCTCTTGGCGGTGTGCAACTAAAGTATCTACCTCTTACCGGTGTGCAACTAAAGTATCTACCTCCTGGCGGTGTACAACTAAAGTATCTACCTCTTGGCGGTGTACAACTAAAGTATCTACCTCTTGGCGGTGTACAACTAAAGTATCTACCTCTTACCGGTGTGAAACTAAAGCATCTACCTCTTGGCGGTGTACAACTAAAGTATCTACCTCTTGGCGGTGTGAAACTAAAGCATCTACCTCTTGGCGGTGTACAACTAAAGTATCTACCTCTTGGCGGTGTACAACTAAAGTATCTACCTCTTACCGGTGTGAAACTAAAGCATCTACCTCTTGGCGGTGTACAACTAAAGTATCTACCTCTTGGCGGTGTACAACTAAAGTATCTACCTCTTACCGGTGTGAAACTAAAGCATCTACCTCTTGGCGGTGTGCAACTAAAGTATCTACCTCTTACCGGTGTGCAACTAAAGTATCTACCTCTTGGCGGTGTACAACTAAAGTATCTACCTCTTGGCGGTGTACAACTAAAGTATCTACCTCTTACCGGTGTGCAACTAAAGTATCTACCTCTTGGCGGTGTACAACTAAAGCATCTACCTCTTGGCGGTGTGCAACTAAAGTATCTACCTCTTACCGGTGTGCAACTAAAGTATCTACCTCTTGGCGGTGTACAACTAAAGTATCTACCTCTTACCGGTGTGCAACTAAAGTATCTACCTCTTGGCGGTGTACAACTAAAGCATCTACCTCTTGGCGGTGTGCAACTAAAGTATCTACCTCTTACCGGTGTGCAACTAAAGTATCTACCTCTTGGCGGTGTACAACTAAAGCATCTACCACTTGGCGGTGTACAACTAAAGTATCTACCACTTGGCGGTGTGCAACTAAAGTATCTACCACTTGGCGGTGTACAACTAAAGCATCTACCTCTTGGCGGTGTGCAACTAAAGTATCTACCTCTTACCGGTGTGCAACTAAAGTATCTACCTCTTGGCGGTGTGAAACTAAAGCATCTACCTCTTGGTGGTGTACAACTAAAGTATCTACCACTTGGCGGTGTACAACTAAAGTATCTACCTCTTACCGGTGTGCAACTAAAGTATCTACCTCTTGGCGGTGTGCAACTAAAGTATCTACCTCTTGGCGGTGTACAATTAAAGCACCTACCACTTGGCGGGGTACAACTATAGTGAAAATAATGGAGTGTTTGATTTAGTGAAGCACAATCTGAGAGGAATAATTATTGTGTAATACAACTCAACTCAAAGTTGTTACAATTGACCTACTAACCTCCAACCACTGAGAAAGCCACAGGTAGAACAAACCACAAGCTGGATGGTACCAAGATAACGATGGGTAATCTTTCACAACCAGACAATGTTGAGTTCGGTCTGGAATCACT
Source organism: Meghimatium bilineatum (assembly GCA_034231615.1). Lineage (NCBI taxonomy): Eukaryota > Metazoa > Mollusca > Gastropoda > Stylommatophora > Philomycidae > Meghimatium > Meghimatium bilineatum. The sequence continues at coordinate 32,207,511 of CM067317.1, read as the reverse complement.
AGGACACTGCAAACACTTTGATTTGTCTGGAGCCATATATTCATTGTCCTGTTGAAGTTATCAGAACGATGCCGTTAGTGAGAACTAATCCTGGGCTAAATCAACAGCTTAATGAGTGACGTAATAAAACACATAAGTGAATGCAACAAAAGCTGTCAACAATCATGGCACTTTTAACATAAATAAAATTACAAAATTAACGCTTCGACCAATGTTCTTTATCAATAAAGTGAGCGGTTTAGACATTAAAATTCAGTACTAAAATTAAAGATAATATGTGCGTGTGTGTGCGTGCGTGTGAATAGGGTTGGTGGATGTGTGTGGTTGTAAGAAATGTGGAATGATATGTGGGATGTATTGGTATAAAGATTGGTAGCGAGGGTGTGGATGTGTAGGTTGTTGGGGGTCATGGTAGGTGGATAAGTAAAGTATGCTATTGGTGGATATATTATGGGTATGTGATCAGGTAATAGAAGGTAAGTGGATGGTGGGTAGGTTATCGTTGTTTCGTTATGGTTGGGTATATGGGTGCGACGGTAGGTAATTGTAGGTAGATGGGTGGATATGTAATAGGTAGGTAGCTTATATTAGGTAAGTTGGGGACTGTGTAATTAATAGTGGGTAGGTGGTTAGCTTGGCTTTGGGAGGGTAGGTAATGAGTGGGAAGGTTTTTGGTGGATAGATGGGTGGGTTGTTAAGTCATTGTAGTGTAGAAGGTGTGTAATATGTTGGTGGGTTGGCAAAGATTGGTACCGGTAGATAGGTAGATATGTAAAAGTGACACTTTGGTTTAGGAATATACCACTTTGGTCTTGCAAAAGGTAATAACACAAGAAACATATAAGTCTCTATCAGGAATAAACATAGTATACGATCAGGCTACAGTAGTATAATATTTCAGTTCAATCTTATTATATTGTCTTCATTCGTTATTATCATATTTTGATGACATTTGACCTGAGTGTTTCCAGTCAGTGTGGTCATCTAACGCAGGACCCTACTCAATTATTAGTTGTCGTTTGAGAGATCTTTCATTGAGGATTTACATCAAGATCATATAGCGTTTACATGTATTGTAGTGAGCTAAAAAAGTAATAAGCTAAAAGAACACAAAATAATAGTAAAAGTTATATTGTAAAAGTAATACTGCTTGTATATGAACTACCTAAAACTACCTACAAATGCACTAGTTTTTAGATCGTGGCTAAAGTGAAAGGACAGGCCATAAATACTTGTGCTAACAGATACAGAGCACATGCTTCACCATAATAGTATTTGTTTCACATAAATTATGACATTCTTAACAGAAAAATAGACAGATCAACGAAAATAAGTAAACATAGAGAAGAGTAGCAGGTAGGAGAAGTAAATCAGGTTGGTGGTGAACTCTCTAAAACTAAGATAGTACGCACCAATAACAGAGTAAGTAACACATCACAACTCAACAGTAATATTATTAAAAATATGTATTAGTAACTGTAATCGATATTAAAAAATCAACAGCTGACGCTTATCTTGTAAGAGCTTTATGATAGACTGATTTATGGCAATCTTTTAATTTTTCCTTTCCCACCCTTCTGTGTCCTTTCTTTTCCCACTATTTTCCACGTTATATATGCTCTTTTTTAACGTATTTAACATTTTATACCTGCAACTACTATTTCCTTCATTATATTTATTTTTGATTCCACTTCTTTCTAACATTAATTTTGTCATTTTTTTCCACCACATGAAGCCGATTTATATATAAATCCACATCTCAGAGATACATATTTCTTCTATATACATCCACATCTCAGAGATACATGTTTTTATATACATCAATATCTCAGAGATACGTGTTTTTATATACATCAATATCTCAGAGATACGTGTTTTTATATACATCAATATCTCAGAGATATATATTATGTTTTTATTATTCAGCAGTGTGCATTTTCAGTAATAATACATTATTTACGAATAAATGTAATATTTACGTAGTTCTCATATATATATATATATATATATATATATATATATATATATATATATATATATATATATATATATATACATGAATATACACAAACATACATACATACATACATAGCAAGCGCACAAACACATACTCTAATCAACACTGAGTAGGGAACAGATATCCCCATACAATCAGAAAGACGTCATGATGTTGTGATTACTTTCTCAAGATTCCGGATGATAAATAAAAAAAAGAGACATTGCAGATTTTCTTATTTCGTTTCTGTGATTTATATCATCGTTTTACCCCTCAAGCTAAACATCATCAATATGTCTCCGTGCTCTGGACCCCGACATAGGCGCGATAATATTGATGTTCAATGTAATTTTATTTTGTATTTCTCATCGCTATGTCCTTATAGAGTGATTTTTCTTGCCGCAGTACTATCGTTCCTGACATATGCAATTTTGATTCTTCGTCGTTCGTATCCCAGTCATCGAATCACAGCGATAATTGCGTTTGTGAACTGTGCGCTTTCCTTCAGGTTATACATGTATCCACACAGTTTCTGAGGGGGGAAATAACGGTATACTGCTGTTGCTGACATCCTTCCATGAGATAATGGAAATACATGGATACATCTCTGCAGAGTTAATATAAACGTACTTGTTTTAGCAAGACACACACATACACTCACACACAGACACACACACACACACACACACACACACAGAGAGAGAGAGAGAGAGAGAGATAGCAGAAATTAAGATTGGAAATAAGGAAGACCACGTTCTCAACATATCTAAAAAAGCAAATTTACAGACTTGAGCAAACTAAAGAGAAATGATGTATTTATCGTAAAACAGAATGCTTAATCATATTGGGTTTATTTAATTGTACTCACTGAGTGTGCTTTTAATCAAATAATGTTGGTTTCAGCGATGGTAGTCATTGATTTTCATTTAATCAAGTTAGTTTCAGTGATGGTAGTAATTGATTTTCAATTAATCAAGTTAGTTTCAGTGATGGTAGTAATTGATTTTCAATTAATCAAGTTAGTTTCAGTGATGGTAGTAATTGATTTTCAATTAATCAAGTTAGTTTCAGTGATGGTAGTAATTGATTTTCAATTAATCAAGTTAGTTTCAGTGATGGTAGTAATTTATTTTCAATTAATCAAGTTAGTTTCAGTGATGGTAGTAATTGATTTTCAATTAATCAAGTTAGTTTCAGCGATGGTAGTCATTGATTTTCAATTAATCAAGTTAGTTTCAGCGATGGTAGTCATTGATTTTCAATTAATCAAGTTAGTTTCAGTGATGGTAGTAATTGATTTTCAATTAATCAAGTTAGTTTCAGCGATGGTAGTCATTGATTTTCAAATAATCACGTTGATTTCTTTGATGCTAGTTATTAATTTTCAATTAAACAAGTTTGTTTCCTTGACAGTATATCTTGATTTTTAATCAATTTGGTTACCTTGGCGAAAAACCTTGATTTTCACTCGATCAGGTTGGTTTCCTTAACGGTAGTCATTGATTACCTATTAATCAATTTGGTTTTCTTGATGATAGTCATTGAGGGTGAAATACACCGGGAATAGTGAACAATCATATCAATTTCTTAATTGTATGTACATATCCATCATCAAGTGCCGTCTCCGCAACGAAGGTTGGCTGCAACAGATCTCCAACATCCCCTATCTCTTGTTTTGGTGGAGCACTATGCTAGACTGTAGCCTCTCCATTTTGTGATATTAATCTCCCACTTGTATCTCTGTCTACCTCTTACTCGTTTCCCTTTGACTTTACCCTCTAGTAAGGTCTTCAGTATGAAGAAATAATATCAAATTATAGAGTCTCCATGTATGCACATTTTACTTACAAATCTTAGTATGAATAGTTCTTGAGCTTTATACGTTTCAAATAGATCGGGGGTCAAGGCTCTTTAGGAAATGCGCAAAAATGCTCAGTGTGTTTGAGAAAAATAATGAACAGTTCACATTGTAACTGATGCTAAGAGACTGGCAACGGAACAAAATGAAGTTGCCGAGGCAACTTTAACATTCAGAAGAGCCAGGAGGAGGAGGGTCTAGATGAAGCACAAGGTAGAAGCTGAAGGGTATCCATACCTTTGCAGGATGCTTTTAAGGTTAATAGTTATATCTTTATTGTTTTAATTTGTTCCCGTTATTTTGTAAAATATTGATATAATTGTCACATTTACACTCATAACTTTTTCAAATTGTAACCGATATTGATGAATTTTTGCATACATTTTTCGTACATAACTTCCTATAGCACATACTAGGAACATTGCTATTTATGTATATTTACTATTTGTATAGCCGTTTTTATTTGGAAATTGTTCACCGATGTCAATGAGGCTCAGAACGTACGCATACAGGGAATATCAGTTATAGGTGTATCTAAAGGAGAGGGAAGGCAAAGGAAGTTTTTGCAAAGTCCCGAAGATAGCGCCATCAACACCTCACCGGAACGCTGAGTCTACATACACAGGGATGGCTGCTGGAACGGATCGCGTAGCACTTTCGGGAGAACCCCAAGTGCTGTGATGCTAGATTACAATCAAGACTGAAGATAGTATCAAAAGTATGATTCTGTAGGGCAGGGTACATGGCAGGAGAAGAAGAGGGAGACAAGAAGACGATGAACCAGCGACATCGAAGAATGTATGCACATATTTCTGACTAATTCAGGCCTGCTTGCCCGGGACATAGATGCATTTAGAGTATTAACGATGAAGACAACATTCTGGAAAAAAAAAATGTCACCTGATATAATATCCTAACTGGCATATGATTAAAACTGAGCACTACTCCGTAAAATGTAATTATTTATTTTTACTTTTTAATGACGTGAACATTCCAGTGTTCATTACGAAATCAATGTAGCGCAACTAGCATGACATTATATAAGTCCGGTTCTCCAATTTGTATGAAATGGAAAAGGAACTCTCGTATACCCAAGAAACAACGGGACTTAAAATAAACGTTAACAAGCATTGAGATCTGAATAAGTAAAAACTACCTTTTTCTACAAGCCAGATAATGAATTTAACATTTTGCAGATTAAGATAAAGGGCAAATAATAATAATGAAAAATATGAATAATCAGCCATATATGAGTAGACACAGGAAGAAAAGAAATAAAACATTTTCTTGAAAACAATTACATAGAAGATGATAGCGAAGTTAGACGACCATGATGAAAACTATTATTTCCAAAGAATTAAAATATTGATAAATAATGGGTGATATCCCATGTAACTACATATATAAATGTTTTTTCAGATTCTTCTTGATTCTTGATTAGAAACTGGCTTCACAACACGCGGGACATTCCCATAAGTGCTCCGCCCTCCGCTCCAGCAGCCATCCCAGTGTATGTAGACTCAGAGTTCCGGTCAGATGTTGATTGTGTGATCTTCGGGACTTTCCAAAAAAATTACTTTTTCAGATAGCAACGGATACCGGGTCTACCTAGCTTTATTTGTGTATAGGATTAATCCGGGAAGTAAAACCTGTGAGGGAGAGACGATGGCTATCGCCCTCATATAGCAGAACCACTTAAATCTGAGATCGCTAACATCTCACAACCCTATTGCGTTAATAAATATTATATCGCCTGGAGAAACAGAAGCGTGCTTACTACTACTATTACTATTACCTGTATTATGATAAGTGATATGACATGGGGAACAAAGAATGCCGACATATGTGGCAGTTGGTTTAGTGAAAAGTTTCACAAATCCAACTATGTCAGTGTTACAATGTATCTGCAAGTAGCGCTGTTCCTCTTTCTGGTCTGTTTGCTATGTTATATATGTGAATGTGCGGACATTCCACGTTCCCACTAATAGCGGTTTCGTAATATTAATTATTTTTTGTCCGCAGTGGTTAGGCACCCGCCAGCCGCGGTATGCTGGCCAGGTTAGCGTTAGGCAGGCTATGTTTAAGGCACCTTTTCAGCCTCTTCCCCCACATAAAAAACCACATACCACGTGTGTGAGTGACAAACTTTGCACTTGTGATAAGCCGCATACAACTTATGAAAATGACAATCATTGAACTTATGATAAACCCCATGCAACTTGTGTAAATGACCTATCATGCACTTATGATAAATCATATGCAACGATGCAACGTGAATGACAAACCTTACAGCTTTCGTAAACCACACATAAAAATTGTGAATTACAAACCTTGCTTTTTTGATAAACAGGATGCAACGTGTGTGACAAATCTTACACATTTGATATACCACACACACCGATTATGAATGACAAACATTTTACATTTTATAACACACATACAACGTGTGTGTGTAGCAAACCTTGCAAGGAACACACATCCAGCAGCATTCACTACTTGGAATTTTGGCATACCCAAAAGCACATGGATCGCTGCATATGGAGGTTGGAATTTGCTGTGAGCCGTTTTTCCACTTCAGTAAGCTCATATTTAGATACAATCTATAAATACACATATCAAACATTGTTCTATACTTAGATTGTGAAAGAAATGAAACAAATCATATTTAAAAATTACATTTGCATATAACAAAATGGTTGTCATTAATTATTTATAACTACAACAAATAACATTGATACCAATGGGTACTTTAGTAGTATTATACGGTATGATATAGAGCTTCATGAATTTGGAATCATCCATAGTGTGAAAAGAACAGGCGTTATGACGAGGTAGATAAGTAATGTGTACATGTACACGTGGAATTCAGCAACAATCAGTTTACCTTGTCAAGTGATTACATCTACCGAGTGCCTATGGACAATAATTATTCCGAAACATGTCAATCATGACAGAGATCATAATGAATCAATCAACATAGTGATTATTATGTTTTGATCTAAATGCCGCACACTAGTTCTGTAGCAATTAAAAACTCCAATACATTTGTTGTTAACTGATCTGTGTTAAATTTAAATTGATATTGAAGAGAAATGAAACACGATTGGTTTACAGTAAGTGGCAGCTTATTTCATCGTTGAAATTCATATGTAGGCTATACATTTTTCTCAACGTAATATTTTCTCAGTATCGCCAACTTGTTCTTTCAAAACTTCAATCTCGAGATTAGAAGCTTCAAAAAATGTTCAATCCTGGACACTGGTCCTTTTCATTATGTTACATTTTGATTCAATTAAGCGAGTTGTTAAACACATGTTATCACAAACCTACACACACATACATACACTCGCTCACAGAAAGACACCATACATGTGAATATCAGCCCACCATAGTTGGTATTGTCTATTTTTGACGGAATTCATATTCAGTTGGTCTCCAATGTTCTTCTCACTGCTGCCAATCGTTAGTACTCAATATTCTGCTCACTGCTGCCAGTAGATGGTCTTCAATGTTCTTTTCACTGGAGCCATTCGTTGGTCTCAAATGTTCTGCTTACTGGAGCCAAAGGTTGGTTTCCAATATTCTGCTCACTTCTGCCATTTGTTGGTCTCCAATGTTCTTCTCACTGCTGTCAATCGTTAGTATCCAATGATCTGTTCACTGCTGCCAGTAGATGGTTTTCAATGTTCTTCTCACTGCTGTCAGTAGGTGGTCACCAATGTTCGGCACACTGGAGCGATTCATTGGATTCCAATATTCTGCTCACTGTTATTCGCTGGTCACAAATGTTCTGGTCACTGCTGTCACTAGTTGCTGTCAAATGTTCTACTCACTGCTGCTAGTCATTGGTCTCCAATTCTGTTCGAACTTTCTGTCATTCGTTGGTCTCCAATGTCCTTCTCACTGCTACCAGTCGTTAGTATCCAATTTTGTGCGCACTGTTGCCAGTCGTTAGTATCAAATTTTGTGCGCACTGTTGCCAGTCGTTAGTATCCAATTTTGTGCGCACTGTTGCCAGTCGTTAGTATCCAATTTTGTTCGCACTGTTGCCAGTCGTTAGTATCCAATACCCTGCTAACTGCTGCTAATCGTTAGCATCTAATGTTCTTCTTACTGCTGTCACTAGTTGGTATCCAATGTTCTCCTCACTTCTGCCATTCGTCGCTCTCCAATGTTCTCCTCACTTCTGCTAATCGTAGGTCTCAAATGTTCTTCTCATTACTGTCACTCGTTGATCTACAGTGTCGTGATCATTTATGTTTTTCGTTCATATAATGTTTCAGTGTGATGTGTATTTCGTTGATTTCCACTAAATCCAGAATTATTGTCTTTTGTTTATTTCCACTATACCGAGAATGGTTGTCATTACTTGATTTCTAGCAGAGGCCACAGAGACAGAAAGCGGCAACGGGAGTAAATATAAGACAATTTAACAACCTGACACAGCAGGGAAACAACAACGATCCTGATACATAATACTGGAGATAGAGAGATATCAAGAGCTATGATCTCCTACGCAACCAAACATGGCACCCGATGATGGTGAGTCATAATTTTAAAAACTGCACCCTCATGGTATAACGTTGTTTCACATATTTACAACAACAACAGAAACACACTTGAATTTATAGTATTTATCAATTTCTCAGATTTTTGGATTTGTGAAAATGTTTTGTTTACTATATTTATAAATTTAAAATGAATATAGAAAACGAAAATCAGCATGGGATTTTATATAATGTTAGATTTCCTTCAATGTCATTGATCAAGATCCTGAACTCCTCAAGTTTCCCAAAAATTTGATGGAGGCACATATCAGAAGCAGTATTTCAGTGCCATTACAAGATATCCCTTCTGATTATTTGTTATAAACAAGTGACAGCTCAAAAGCTGTAATCTAGATTAGAGGCCGGAAGATACATTAACCTCTCAGACATAATCAAATATCAAATAGCATTGGCTGAGGTTAATATGTTTTTATTATTCGAATATCTGTCTACGTTTGTTATTTCTTATCCCTTTCTCTTTCTGTATTTTTCGCTATTAATCATCTGTCACTCTATTATATATCTCTGATTAAACCTAAATAATTAAATAATAATTATATATATCGTATCCGTCACTTTTTCTTATACGTACAATTCTTTCTTCATTTTTGGAACATCTCACTCTCTGCTATACGTCTCTATATCTTTCTGCACTCGCCAATTTTACCTGTCCCTGTTATATATCAATTTTACATGTCACTCAGTTACATATCAATCTTGCATGCCATTCAGTTAGATATCAATCTTAAATGTCACTCAGCTACATATTAATATTACCTGTCACTTAATTACATATCAATCTTATGTGGTACTCTGTTACATATCAATATTACTTGTGACTCTGTTACATATCATTCGTACCTGTCACTTTGTTACATATCTCTCTTTCTGTAGTTGTAAAATATTGTTTCTTCCGACAATCACAGAGGCATATCCTTGCTCTCTACTACAGGCACGATTCTGTCTACGTCCTGTTAAACAGACAGCAAACCCAAGAGGAGACAGATCTCCGCATCGAGCACCAATGTTGATTTCGATAAGTCAGAGGAACAATTGTCATGATTTTCACTGCCAGACAACAGCAAGAAAAGTTTCGCGAACAGAACATCGGTCTCTATACCACATTTATCGACTTAACTAAAGATTTCGACACTGTGAATCGCGATGGTCTATAGAAGATTATGGCCAAATTTAGATATCTCGAAAATTCCCCAATATGGTTCGCAAATTCCATGATGGTATGACAGCTTGAGAAAAATTGCTGGAATCACAAAAATGGATAGAATGTAAAACAACGACATCAGAGATCGTAAGTACTATACCAATCAATGTTCACATCAAAGACAACAAATCAAATTGTTTGAACATTTAATGAGAATGAAACCTGATTGCCTTCTTCGGAGCGTGTAACAGCAGAATATCCAGGTCCAGGGCAAGATGAAGGCCTATGCGTAAAATCATCGACAATACCGGATCCATTCTACAACCCCATGAAACCCCATGAAGTGACAACAACAAAGGCAACACATTTGTCAATAGAGCATACGACTTCGGCTCCCTACGACTTTTAACAACACAAGTAACTGAGTATACTTTTTTTTCCCCCACTACTTTTTATTACATATATGGACCATATAAACAAAACAGCAAATTCTAATGAAGCAAATGAACTGCTTTTTGCAGATGACCAGGTTTTATTCCACAACAGCATTAAAAACCTGCAAGACCACCTAAGCATAATAGACACAGCAGGCACGCAATTTGGAATGAAAATCAATATAGACAAAACAGAAGTAATGAATATTGCAAGAGAAAAGGAGAACATCAACATACAGATAAATAATAAACAACTAAAACAAGTAGATGAATTCAAATATCTGGGCAGCACATTGAGATATGACAACAAACAAGAAGCAGAAATAAACGCAAGATGTAATAAGGCCTGTCAGATCATAGGTCAATTAACACCTTTACTAAGAAACAAAGATATTACACTAGAAACAAAGAAAGCGCTTTTCAACACCATTTTCTTACCAACATTGTGTTATCAGTGTCAAACTTGGACATTAGATTCTAGAACAATACATAAGATTAACACCACTGAAATGAAATGTGTGAGACGTATGATTGGAGTTAGCTTGAGAGACAAAATCAGGAATGAAGCACTAAGGAAACCATTAGGGATCAAGCCAACAATAGAATGCATACAGAAACAACAAGTTAAATGGTACGGCCACATAATCAGACAGAAAGAGCAAAGTATTATCCAAAAAACACTTAACAAACGATACGAAAACAGGAGACCTATTGGACGTCCTCGTAAAAGGTGGATAGATAGTGTATTAGATACACTCGGAAATATAACAACAGAGGAGGCAAATAGAAGGGCAAAAGACCGTACACTCACTCTCCCCTCAACACCGAAAGGTACATGAGGACAGAAAGAAGAAGAAGAAGTAACTGAGACAAGACAAGTACATCAGTTAGTTCAGAAACTATTATTAAATTAGCTATATTGTTATCCGTTATAATTTGTTATCGCTCCTTCGCTTCTTTACATTAAACATCACTCTATGAACCTCAATAGATCTCTGTCTCTGTTATTTTATCATTTGCATTTCTCTGCTCTACCTATTTCTACCACAAACCTCTGTCATTCCTTCATCCCATAAATAGATCTCTCTCTCTCTCTCTCTCTGCTCTACCTATTTCTACCACAAACCTCTGTCATTCCTTCATCCCATCAATACATCGCTCTCTGCTCTACCTATTTCTACCACAAACCTCTGTCATTCTTTCATCCCATCAATAAATCGCTCTCAGCTCTACCTATTTCTACCACAAACCTCTGTCATTCCTTCATCACATCAATAAATCGCTCTCTGCTCTACCTATTTCTACCACAAACCTCTGTCATTCCTTCATCCCATCAATAAATCGCTCTCTGCTCTACCTATTTCTACCACAAACCTCTGTCATTCCTTCATCCCATCAATAAATCGCCCTCTGCTCTACCTATTTCTACCACAAACCTCTGTCATTCCTTCATCCCATCAATAAATCGCTCTCTGCTCTACCTATTTCTACCACAAAACTCTGTCATTCCTTCATCCCATCAATAAATCGCTCTCTGCTCTACCTATTTCTACCACAAACCTCTGTCATTCCTTCATTCCATAAATAGATCTCTCTCTCTGCTCTACCTATTTCTACCACAAACCTCTGTCATTCCTTCATCCCATAAATATATCTCTCTCTCTGCTCTACCTATTTCTACCACAAACCTCTGTCATTCCTTCATCCCATAAATAGATCTGCTCTACCTATTTCTACCACAAGCTTCTGTCATTCCTTCAACCCATTAATAAATATCTCTCTTCTCTATCAATTTCTATCCCACGATTCTGCAGTTCTTTCATTCCATCATTTATCTCTCACTACTCTACCGATTTTGAAAATGTCTCTGCTATTTGTTCATCTTAACTTTTTCCTCCTGATCTATCTCATCTATAAGTCTGTGTCGTTATATTATTCAATATTTATTTTTTTACTCATTCTGTGTCTATATCTAAATAGATATATGTGTTCTGTCGTTGGCATGTCATGTTTTTGAATCCATCTTTTATTCCCGTGTGTAAGCTGAGTCTGAAAATAATTACAGTAATGAAGCAAAGGGAATAACTCAAAAATACCCTGACATGAATGCCCTCTTTAATCTTCCATCTGTACTGGAAACGGGTTCTGAACTTGAGGCCCATCATTGTTCAGACAAGTCGTCGTGTACTTCATGTTTGTTGGTAAAGACGTCGAGTGGTCAATAAGTCTGACCTAACAGTGTTCTACAGGGGGAAATGAACTAAGAACTGTAAATAGAATTTGTGTACATGTCAGGAAGATTTGATTTTTATATTGTGTTAGACGCTGAACATGTGTATTTATGCCCGTAGAAGCAGTATGATCATAAATACATGCTTTACATAGCGTAGATACGAATATTTGTACATAGATTTATAGGAATGCTATTACACAGACAGTTGCCAGCGGGTACTTCCATGAATTAGAGCTAGTGTATAGTGAGTTTTTAGCGTTAAGAAGAAAGATCTTAACTTTTTTGTGCATACCATTGAAAACACTATTATTTACCAGAGTCATGAAATAGCAATTTTGGGAAAACTACGGGTCAACTCTTCACTGTGATATAAATATTACACAATGTTTACATTTTTAATTAGCCAACGTCACAGATATCCTTGTAACACCAATGAAATTAATGGACGCAGTGACGTCAAAACTCCCGACGAAAACGACATCAACCACATGTATTATAATTATAACTTTTATAACTACTTTATTTTTGAACTTATAACTGATCCTAACCCTTATTCCTTACCCAAATCAAAATACTAATTCCAATTAATTTGACTTTTTAATTAATATGCCTTAATTTTAAATACAAATTTTACTAATCACACTGCATTGGTTATATAATACCTTGAAACAAGAACAAAGGTCACAGAGAAAAGTTGATCCGTAGTTGCGCTGCAATTTTTTTGTTGTATCAGAAGCATCACACATACTTTATATTTGATTATCATTTATTGTCTTGGGTCAGTACTGAGGGCTACAAATATAAAGTGATAATCCGCCATGATCACAGGAACTCTGTACCCAAGGTCGTCGATACGTCTTCAGAAAGGGGGTACAAGTGGGCGCTCATCAAAAAAAGGTAATTTCTCTATTTTAATGGTATTTATTTTGATCACCATATTTCTGGAATAGAACTGGTATGTGCAGAGGGGGGTATTTTGTTTCTTGTAGCAGAGTATTAAATGTCATGTTCCGGCTACCTAAAGGACGGGGGTTGAGTTTTAACCCTTCACCAAACAGTCCCATCACCTACGGTTGTGTCTCTGTTTCTATTCTGCATGTTAACATACTTTAATAGTTTTCACTATTGCATTGTACAGTCTCTTTTTGTAAACCATATTCCTATTCTATATTAAACACCTTGAAACTCTGCCAATTTATATTAATAGTCAAACAATTTAAATATCAAAATATATTTCCTTAAAAGAAAGAATTATTTAGGCTAATTATAACTTTACCGAATATAGGAACATAAATTAAAATCATATTTACTTACTACCAAACGTCTGACCAGTCCCCCCACCCTCCAACCTGGTTTTACTGAAACATACGCGCATTCAATGTTTGTGTGATGTTATAAGTGACTCAATGAAATGGTATTTTGATGTAATATTATTGAACTCCTGGTTCAATAATACTTCTGCTATTTATACAACATTGAAAATAATGCGATATTTTTGTATTTCCTGTAAATAAAACAAACAAAAAATACTTTCGCTACGTTGATATTTGGGGGGGTGGGCTAGGTTGGTCCTATTAGTTCATTCGCTTCATTCTACTGCTCGCACACACACACACATACACACACTCTTACTTAAGTAGATATTTCCATAATCAAAAAATGCGAAGAATGTGTAAATGTGAGTCCCCAATATAGTGTATAATTTTTTTCAACTTCCTGCCGTAACTAAAGAATTATTCACATATTTTAAAATTGAAACAAATGTTTGAATAATTCATGAAATCTGTAGCTTTTTATTATTGCAGGAATGCAAATTTATACATTTCAACACATAATATAAGTCATACAGCTTTATTCTCAACAAAACTGAAAATGTGTAAAAATCACACCCTGATATTTTGAAATCAAGATTATATTTCACCACCTCTTCTCCTTCTACACACAACAGTTACATAAAGGCTAAATCTTTGACAATAAATGTATCATCACATGTCTAAATCACACAAACCTCTATACTTTCACTTCTATCTGGAAAAATCACACCCTGACCGTACTTGATGTTATCAAATCAACATTATATTTCACCACTTCTTCACACAATTTTTACCTAAAGGTTAATCTTTGACGATAAATGTATCATTACATATCTAAATCACACAAACGTGTATAGTTTTACCTCTATCAACAATGGCTCATGTTGACAACAGTGATGCAATAGCTGGAGAAGTGTAATGGCTCATTTAGTGAAACTCTCTTTCTCTCTTTAATCATGAACAACAATCCATCGTACATAGATTAGGGAGCATGACTAGTGTAACGTCTCTTATGAATTGCACAATTTACATAAAAAGTAGGGTACTATTGCTCAAGCTCTCGGAAAATTGAGGAATGATGCTATATTTACTGAGTAAGTGAAAAAGTGACACTCAAGCTATTCTAATCAACTACTGATTATATAGATTTGTTTAGGACAGCGGTGTGATATGTCTCCCTGGCACATACCTCTGCTTACTTAGCTTACTATTGTAATATCGATAGATCAATTGTTGTATTGACTACTATTGTAATATCGATAGATCAATTGTTGTATTGACTACTATTGTAATATCGATAAATCAATTGTTGTATTGACTACTATTGTAATATCGATAGATCAATTGTTGTATTGACTACTATTGTAATATCGATAGATCAATTGTTGTATTGACTACTATTGTAATATCGATAGATCAATTGTTGTATTGACTACTATTGTAATATAGATAAATCAGTTACTGTATTGATGGCTATTGAATATTGATATATCAATTGTTGTCGTGACGACTATTGTAATATCGATAAATCATTTGTTGTATTGATGACTATTGTAATGTGGGAGCAGTTTATATCTCACTCGTTTTACTGAGTAAGATATCTTATTTCTCTTCAGCGTTCATTCTCAAACTCCTGCCTATTAGCAGGATGTGTTCCGGAGAACGGAATGCGTTGTGTCATGATTTATGAAGGCATGCTTTCTTCTCTTTCCAAATTTGGTGCTATTGTGGGGGGTGGTCTATTTAGTAGTTCTTTAAAATGTTCTGCCCATCTATCAGTTTGTGCTTGTTGAGAGAGTATAATTGCATGATTTTTGTTTTTCACCGGAACGTTTGTAGTTGGAGGATGATTCGTGAGTTGTTTAACAATATGGAGCAATGTTTTACTGTTTCCATTGTTAGCTGCTATTTCTGCTTCTGAAGATAACTTTTGTATGAGATCACGTTTATCCTTGCGTGAGCTTGTTTTTACTTCTTTATCTAACTCAGCGTATGCTTGTTCTGGTACTTCGTTTCTAGATGATAGCATTTTGAGTTTGGATAATTTTCTCTCTTGAATTTTGTGCATGTTTCGTCGCTTAGCAATCTCTTATTATCTTTTCTTGAGTACCCCACTGTTTGAACTGCTGCCTTTTAAAATGTGTTTTAAAGAAGTTCCAGTCTTTATCTGTGTTTGCAGGTTATGGTGTTTCATCATTAGGTATGATGGCGTAATTATTTTGGATAGCGGTGTTATAGTTGATTTGATGCTCACTTCGTAATAGGCGGTATGAGTCTATTTTCAGTGTTCTTGCAGGGGTGTATGTTGTTTTAAGTTTTATTCTTATTTTGGCTATGCAGAGATTATGGTCGCCACCAATATCTGCACCTCTGTAGGCTCTTGCGTCTAAAACAGCTGTCTAAAACAACTGAACGAAACTTTGAATTTATACAAAAGTGGTCGATCTGGTTTTTCGTGCATTTATCCGGTGAATTCCATGTAATTTTATGAATATTTCTATGAGGAAAAAAGGTGTTAGTTATCACCAAGTTTGATATCTCGCACAATTCTAAGAGTCTTTCGCCATTTTGATTCATAGTGCCCCAACCATGGACGCCTACATATTGTTCAATTCCTTTTTTTGTCATTTCCAATTTTAGCACTGAAGTCACCCATTACTATAACAATGTCGTGTTTACATGTTTCATTCAACACATCAAGCAGCGTGGCGTAAAACCTGTCTTTTCTGTCATCAGTACTGTCGTTTGTTGGAGCGTAGCATTGAATTATGGTTATTTTAAAGTGTTTTGTTTGTAGACGTGCTGTTATAATTCTTTTGTTTATTGCTTTCCAACTAATAAGCGATGTTGCAACTTTCTGTGTCATAATAATACCGACTCTTTCACTATGAATGTTATCAGTTCGTCCAGAATGAATAATAACCACTTTTTCATTTAGAAAGTAATTCCTACCTCTGTCTAGCCATCCTACCAGTGTCTAGCCATCCTACCTGTGTCTAACCATCCTACCTGTGTCTAGCCATCCTACCTGTGTCTAGCCATCTGCATTCACTTATACCAAGTATATCTAGCTTGTAATTTTTCATTTCTTGGCGCAAGTACAGTATAGTTCTTCACTGTGACCTTTGCTCTAGTTTCGAGGTGTTACCTGATCTTTGTTGTGTGATTTGGCATGCTTAAGGGTAAGTACTTAGTAAGGTTAGAGTTAGAATAATTATAAATAATATTTATAATGTGTGCGCTCACCTCGCTCCGTGTGTAGCAGGCAGAAATACTGATCGCTCACCACAAATAATAGGAAATTGTAAAAAATGTGGAAAACAAACAGATTATGCATAAGTTCGTCTGTGTCTAGAGTTGAACTGTGTGATTGTCGGTTGTGACGTCACGGCAGCCATTATTTTGATTGGTGTTACACGGGAATCCTTGACGTTGGATCGTTAAAATTGTCAACAGTGTGCTATTTATAGCACAATGAAGAACTAATCTGTACTTTTATCCATTTCTCTACACACTTGAGCGGTCTTCCCTATCTTGGTCATAGTTCTGACGTTCCAGTAACCGATTATTGAACACTGTTTAAATCCGAAAATATTAACACGACACTCCACCATATAAAGAATCAATAAATCTATGTTTCAAGAATAATGGGGGTTTTACGATTGTGCTTATTAGGACACAGATCAATCGACCATAGCAAGTACGAGAACAGAAATACTTCCATCTTGAACCGGAACCGGAAAACCCACTATTTACGTGAGTACAAATTCTATGAAATAAATACTAGGTCACATAGATGAGCCCATGGACCACTGAATCTACAGCCAATCATGTATTAATTAAGTACCAACCCAAACTCGGCGTCAGTTTTAATTGTTTTATGAATGTTATTTGACTCTTCATGTATTATGTAATTATGTTTCTTATTATATTCAGATGACATATTCCTTCCAGACCGTATAATATTTTCTGGGAGCTTTGAAATCATCACGATTCTAGGTTAAGTGACATGCATGTCTAAATGATATGAAATATCTCTTGTCTATCGTCGTCAAGGACATCCCACTCATCATTTACCAACTACCATGCGTTCGATTACTCGCTTGTAAGTGTTATGTGCCCTTATTTCAAAATCTGTGCTCCGTGCTATAAATTGTCCAGGAGAAAACCCTTCTCCGCATTTAAGGTTGGAGACAGTTATTGATTTGATTTTAAATCAAAATATACATTCAGAATTTCTAGGGACATAATTCAACAGTTTGCAATTGTTTTCATTAGGAAATGTATATGCTTATATATATATATATATATATATATATATATATATATATATACTATATATATATATATAATATATATATATATATATATATATATATATATATATATATATATATATATATATTCATGCATCTCTATCCTTTATCGTAATGATGTGTTTGGAAACTTCACATCTTGTCCAGTCCTTGATCTTATCCAGTCAGATGTCTCATGGTTCCGAGCGTTGTTGTCAAAGTTATGGTTCTGGAGGGAAAACTATTCAATTCGCCCTCGTGTATATATATATATATATATATATATATATATATATATAAGTGTGTGTGTGTGTGTGACATGTTCTTTACAGCACGTTGTCTTCACTGCTATTCTGTAAGCCTCTCGGTTATGTGCAATAATTCCAGCCACTTCTAGTGCCATGTTCAGATGGTCGTTGATATCCCGTGTCCATCGCAGTATTGGTCTGCCTCTTGTTCGTTTTCCTGGACCATTTCGCTGCACGATTAATCTTTCTAAACTATTTCTATGAGTTTCGTGGCATTATATACCTCCAGTAGTTTGCCATTGTTTTCGGATGATTTCTGAGAATGGAACGCCTCGTGTATTGTTTAAAGATTAATGTCACTTTATCGTCATTGAAGAGCTTCCAGCTGTGACCGATCACAGTATAGATATTGGTAGTACTGTCGATAGCCACGCCTCAGCCCAATACGAGGATTATCCAACCCGCGCCTTCGAAGCCGTTCTTCAGTGTTTGTGTGACGCTCTCTTTCTGAGTAGCTTCACGTCGTTCCGTTAACTAGACATGGTCGTTCTTTGGAGTGGGGGGGGGGCTGGGGGGTGTGTGTGCATAAGTGTAACGCTGCTGTACAGAAAAAAGACACGTGAAGCGAACGTGAGCTAGACAGCAATGGGAGAACAAAAAGTGATCCTGACCTTTCAAGTGAAAGTGTTTATAAATATTGATATAAAATACGCTTATGTATCAATCAATCAATATCAATAAAACCCATAACCCTTCAGGGTCGTAGGGGTACTTGAAGCTTCAGCACACAGAGTCCTCCAGTGAATTCTATCCTCGGCGATGCGGATGAGTTTGGAAATATCTAGCCCTGTCCATTCCTTGATGTTGTCTGTCCATGTCTTTATTGGTCCTCCTCTGCTTCTTCCTCCCTCGACAGTTCCCTGCAGTATTGTTTTTAGACAAGGAATCGTGCATGCAAAAACAATACTGCAGGGAACTGTCGAGGGTGGAAGAGCTTATGTATAGTCGCTCTCAAATATACATATGTCAGTCTCTATTATCTAATACACATGTGGGCACTTTATAAAGTCACATAAACTGTTCAGAGTGGGATTTATTCTCTTCAAGATAAAACGGGGGTAAGACAGTTGCACTCAAACAACAAACAACACTAGATAAACAGGTTTCAGTCTAGCATCATAATGCACTTTCAATTTAATAGGTAGAAGATGAATGAGGTCAGCCGCTGCAACCTACCTTCGTTGCGGAGAAGAACATGCTGATGAAGACATTGCCTATTAATGGACCGGATGCCAAATTATATGTAGCAGCATTTTAAACCTAGTATATATGCATTCACACACGCATTATGTACATGTCGTACAGTGAAATTACAATGTAGATATTTTCCAGTTTTATTTGCGATATTTACAGTACAGCTTCAGATTTCTCCATTATTACTGTAAACACGGTTGGATACAGAATTGTCCAGGATTATTGCCGAACTCTGTACATTGGTTAACTACTTAAACGTGAATCTATTTATAGATTCCATAGCCTCTCGTGCTATGAATGATTTTCAAGTTCAAGAGGCGTGAGCTAATCCTGAATTTTTTTCCAAATTCTTTACACAAGAAAAAGCGCATGTCCATCATTTTCTTGGAGTTATCACTGGTGGTTAGTTTATATAAGAAATATCATTTTCTTGGAGTTATCATTGGTTCATGATAGATATAAGTTATATAGGTATATAAAATATATAGGTATATATTGGTTCATGTATATAAGAACTACAATTTATTTACAATCAATCAATCAAGTGCCATACCGACTGGCGTAGGCGATCATGTTTCTCCACGACTTTCTGCCTCTTGTGTTGTCAATAAGCTCGGTTGGTGAGCTTCTACCGTGCCACGATACAAGACATCTAGTAACTTTTCTCTTTGTCGACCTCTATCTCTTCTCCCGTTGATCTTTCCAGTGGTTATTAAGTGTTCAAGCTGTGTTCTTCTCAGCACATGTCCTAGAAACCTTGACTGTCTGCCTCTAATGTTTGATATGATTGATCTTTTTACGCCAGCATCAATGAGAACCTCTGCATTAGTTTCCTTGGCTGTGCATGGTATTTTCATCATTCTTCTCAGAAACCACATTTCTGTAGCCTCTAATTCGCTTTGAATTATCTTGTTTACAGTCCATGCTTCACATCGATAGAAAAGAATTGGTTTGATATAACCTCTCAGCACTAAAATTCAGGTCTGCATTGATATAATTCCATTGCAAACAATTGTTCTCATGTTTTGAAATACTGATTTGGCTTGTGCTATTCAGCTCTTTATCTCACTTGAGCATCTACCTTCTGATGTTAACAGGGTGCCAAGACATTTCACTTTTTCAACTGATTTATTTACATTTATTTACATGATATTTCACTTTAATTTATTTACATCCTACTTAATATTGTTGTTGTCCGGTTTGTGGCGGCAAGATACATATCCTCATTTGTGCATCCGTACCGTACAGAAAGCAATGATAAAGTATTGAATATATTGACATTCCCTAGAAAATCAATACATCCAAAGCATTCTTGCGTGAGGGCTGCGTCCTGAAAAGGATATGCTACCAAATGTTATTGGGTCAAAGGGCATGGTTCCATGGACTGCTGCACCAGCAACCAACTAACCAACTAGCAAATGTTGTTGTTATACAGCGATTAGATGAAGGCTGTTTTCATATACCTTCCTTTTCGGCATTTGTGTATTTTGGGAAAACGTGTTGCTTGGTACCTTTTTAAGCATTATTCTTTCCTCCACTGTTTTCGCCCTTGTATGTGTGTGTGTGTGTGTGTGTTTTGTTTGTGTGTGTTGTTTGCAGCATAGCTAGAAAATACAGGAAAGAATATGTAGATTGATAACTGTCGTATATGTCAAAGTAGCTGGTCGAGGTAGTTGGGGATAGCAGTTGAATAGAGCTGGTTAAGGTAGTTGGGATATCAGTTGAATAGAGCTGGTTAAGGTAGTTGGGATAGCAGTTGAATAGAGCTGGTTAAGGTAGTTGGGATAGTAGTTGAACATCTAACCCATAATCTATGATGTAATGAAGCCTGCTGAAGTCTTATTCCTGATATGCTGGGAGGGAACGCGCTATTTTATTTGCAGTATGTCTTAAGATTGTAAGAAAATACAAGCCCCCGCCCCGGAGTAAAGGAGTAACACTGAACAAAACACGTACTTTGGCTTTACATGACAACAGCGGTGGGACACTTCTCAAACAAAAATAATACTAAAGAAAAACTATTATGGTCTTATCACAAAATAGAGAAGCCAATCTGAATTAAAGGCATGCCGACAATAGTTGTGCTAGTCATACATGGCGGAAAATTAAACTGCACAACGTAATACCCGCCCACCGGTTAAAATTACATTTAAAAATCTGACAGTGTGAACGAAAACACATCAATATAAATCATAAGTAAGCAACGTAAAATAGCATGGTCACAGTGACACGTTAATTAGAGATGAATACTGAGAATAATAATGCTGCAAGAAAAGTATTGTTGAGGTGGGAGTAGAACGTAAAATACGAAGGAAGATCATTATCAAGTACACAGACAATCACCATTTCTAGAATGGCGTCATCAGGAAGGATATTTAGAACATAAGATAACAATCTGCACAATCAATGTGCCATGAGACATGGGAAGGATGCGAGTGAAAATTCTGAACAACCTTAATTCTGGAGGGGAATGATTTCGTCAGCCAAACGTATATTCAAGATCAGTGAGGTTTGGGAAGATATAACATCGAATTTACCAGCTGTTTGTGAACGTCTCTTTGTCCATGACGTACTATTCTTAGAAATATCATCTTGTCATTGAAAAATATTTGTTGACTTTCCCAATTAGCGATTTACTTACTGCATTTCCCATATTTATCGTGAAGAATAGCGAGAATTAATAGAATCTAGAATTTGATAATGCAATTCTGTATTTGTATTTTTACTTGACAAACAGTTTGGTGAATTATTATTCTAATAAATCTCCCCACTCCTTTCCACATGTAGGTATAGCTTTATTAATATAGAATCGCTCTGTGATTTTCTTAATGGTGTTACACCCTTGTATAGCTAAAGTGGATTTCCGTTTACGGTTGGATGTGCGTGTCGGCACAAAATGAGACTAATTTCTCAGCTCAAACAACGACGATTGAAAGATTATTTTTCATCAAAACTAGACTTTAGTTTATCAACTATAAGAAGAAAGGAGAATTTGTCGATCATTGTGACCTCACAATGCTATCCATTATTTCATTAGCGATATTTCCTGGATCGCTACAAACTTGACTTTTTAAACAGTTCAATTTAAAATCCATTATGACGTTATTTACTTTTTTTTCTATAACATTTCCGTTGAAAATGCTCGTCTCTTAAAAAAGTCAAATTCCATAGTAAGCATCACAAGCCGGAAAGTTGAAGACACTTGCGGCAAATTATTTAAAACAGTCTCGCTATCGTCGATTAGCAAAATAGGTTATAGCAATGTCGAGTGTGTCCATCTAATGATCAGAAATGGAATATCTGTAGAGATATTAAGATTCATATATTGAAAACGGCACTTTACTTGAATGTAACTACACGAGTAAAATCTTCAACATGACAAAGAAAGGTATGTCCAAAATGTGTATATTGGCTTCATTATCAGACGGACGAATAGAACAAAGCATCTACTTGATAGATGTGAATTTATACTTATGTACATGCTGTAAATACATATGTTATGAGGAAGGAACCCAAACTTAATGGAAACAAGGGTCTCCATGCTCTTGATTCTTGATTAGAAACTGTCCTCACAGCACGTGGGGCATTCCCATAAGTGCTACGCCTTCTGTTCCAGCATACATGCGACTCAATGGTGTTTCGAGTCTAATGTCGCTGAAACAGAAATCGACATCAGGGTACAACTCTAGTCCTTGCGATAGGTTTCTTTGTTGTCCCGCCCACCCACGTCGTGCCCGTAACTAGTTCAAGCACAACGTCGGCCTGTAGGAACAACATGGTAACTGTTATCGAAAGTTACGACTACGGGTTACTTTATATCTCCATGCTCTTTTCCTCTAAACCATTGAGGTATATTTAATTTACTGAGTTTCGATTGGTCAGTCCGAAAGACACAGGTATCGCAGACAATGTGCATGTTTTAAAGCACACCATGTGTTTGTTTTTATTTCCATGAATTACGAGCAATGAAGCGCTTTTTCCTATGTGTAAATTGGAAATGTTAGGATTTTTCAAACGTTATTTCAAATTTCAGAGACCTACAGCTCTCAGAGTTATACATTGGGTTAAGAAGTCTACTGGTGTTGGTGCGTCGTCTTCGACAATGATCATTCAGCTCAAATAGTTTGATGTGGACGATGATGATGTCTGTGGTGTGCCAGCTCCTCACTGTCCATTGTTATATTTTGTTGCCATAATGTGTGTGATCATTCAGATGGAAGGAGCTGTGACCAGTCTCTGTATCAGTAAAGTTATTGCACTATTTTATTCTCATATATCACCATTATCTGCTCATATTCTCTTCCTGCTGTTTGCTCTTCCCCGTCTGTTCCTGCCTCTTTGGCCTCTTTCTCTCACCCCTCTCTCTCTCTCACCTTATCCCTCGTACCATCTCATTT